>VYZP01000218.1:0-12160 GCA_013400635.1 Hypocryptadius cinnamomeus
AAGAGGTGAAGAGATCCAAAATTTTGAATAAATGTTTTGTTTAGTTATTTTTCTGGCCATGCCAAGGAGGTTGCAGTTGTGGTGTGGAAAGAATAGCTGACAAAGCTGTCAAAAATTGTTTGTTCTCAAGTTATTGCTAGACATAGATGCTAATGTCCAGAAAAGGAGACACACCTTTTATCTAGCTCCATCTTTAAGAGAGGCCACTCCTAACCTGTGGTTGGGTTAAGTGTGGTTGGATTTGCTGATGTCTTTTCATTGCTTAGGTTTTCTTCCCCCAAACCACCTCAAAATCCTCATTTATCTTACAGTATTTTCTTATAATTTAGTTTTCTCTGCTTTTCCTTTTGCATCTTCTTTGTCTTGCAGCCTTTTCCACACAGATCTTCCTTTTTCTTCTTACATTATACAGTCACTCAACTCCTTGCCATCTCTGTTGCACTTTGGACTCTCTTTTCCACCCATCTAGAATGAAGTTCCTACACTCACTTTCTCCCAGCTCTCCTGCCCTAAAAGCACTCCCGGATGACATTTGTTTTTGTAGAATGAGCTGGTATATTATTGTGAATTGCAACTGGAGTTTGACTGTAATCCCTCTGCTGCTTCCTCCTCACGGAATGGGCTCGTTCAACACCTCTACCTGCAGGGGCCAAGTGCAGGGTGAGATGAATGCTCTCTGGGTGTCCTGGAGCTCTGGCCTGTGGGTAGATCTCTGTGCATAGACCAGTTTGCTGTACTGCAGAATCAGAGTAATGTCTTGGGGCAGAGACTGGGGGTGAGGCAGGATAGCAGACAGCAGTTGTTAGCAGTATGTGTCTGTGCCTTAAACTTGCAGTACATTTACTTTCTTCCTCTTCCTTTTGTAGCCTGTGGCTGACAGCAATGCCTGGCATTGCCTGTCAGCAGGGATGGCATGCTGGGTGTTTTGCAATGGAAATCTGGCTTTAAACATAACTGGGTTTGTCACTACTGTTTTAACTTCTGAATGGTATTTAAACATTACAGTCTGCAGATTCCATTCCAGCAGGATCTATCTGGAGGAGGCCGTCTAGAGAATCTTCTCTGAAGCAGCTCTGACCAGCAGCAATGGCCCTAGCGCTTTGTGTACTTCCACCCTCTGTCTAATCCTTTCTGTTAGAAACAGAAATGTCAGAAGGAAGATGTGCACAGCTTCTTTTAAATCTCAAGAGTATTTTTCAGCATGAAGAAGTCCATCTAGTTACATAGTCTTGCAACAACCACTTGTGTCTTGTTTCCCAAGGGAAAAGTATCAGGGAAACATGAACAATAGTTGTATGACCAGTTGCTACAGGAATTAGTTCTTTTCCAAATGTGAGGATAAAGGAGGGAATAGGGTAGCATATAACTATACCTAAGAAGAAAAGAAGAAATTAGTCTATATTGATCAGAATAAATTATGTTAGTTTCTAAGAGAAAAAAGATACATGCAGGTGGAGTACAAGTTTAGTGTGGAAACACCTTGTTACAATATACAGTGATGTGAAATTCCCATTTCTCTAAAGACCTCAGTTCATACTCAGGTGTTCGGTGTGCTTACAGACGCAAAGATGGGGCATCCTTAATGTAATGGTTCTCACAAGCTTTGGTGTGGGGAGCTTTGTGTGCATGATCCTGTACTGCAGCCCAGCTACACCTTTGGGGCTCTCTGCATAGATGTGGCACAAGTTCTGGGGTAGCTTTAGACTGCCACCACATTCTTTGCACCGACATAGGAACTTGTCAGAAGACCCAACTCAAAATGTTCATGGCTGTATAGATTATTTTAGTCCCTTACCTGCTCTGGAAAAGTGAATTTCTCTTCTATTTATCATTCAGTGATATGTGTCGGTTTGTTTTCTTAGGTACCATAGCATCTTCTGCAAAACTGTGGTGCTGTTAGCCATAGTACTGGTTGAATTAATGATTTTTGCTGTGCAAAATCAAAGCAGCGATGATCCGTAGTTAGAGGACATAGCACAGATAGGAGGAGACTAGAGGAGAAAGAGGAGCAGCAGGCAGAGGAGTGATCTGAAGACTGGAGAGGAAAAGCAGAAGACTCAAATCTCATCCTTCATCACCCATGATGCTGTCTGTTCATATTTACTCCTTAGCCCTCATACTGCTTGCTCACGCATAGTTTTGTGCCAATACTCACATTAGCCCCACAGCTTAGGCTGAGCTCCACATGCACATGGCTCACTATGACATTTTCACAAGTACTTTGAAGTGTTATCAACACATTCCTAGATCCCACATGGCACAACCAAAACCTGTTGGAAGTAGAGTAAGACTTGTATATACTGGGAGCAGTTCCATTCAGGTGCATGAATCAAATCCAACTCATGGAGAATCAGGAACAAGAGTGAATCTCAAGTCTGTTCCGAAGTACTGGGAAGTAACTAATTTTCTAATTGAAAATTATAGAATCATAGAATCACTAAGGTTGGAAGACTCCTCCAAGATCAAGTCCAAACACCATGTCAACTAGACCATGGCACTAAGTACCACGTTCAGTCATTTCTTGAACATTTCCAGGAATGGTGACTCCACTACTTACTTGTGCAGCCTGTTCCAATGCTTAGCCACCCTTTAAGTGAAGAAATTCTTCCTGATGTCCAATCTGAATCTCCCCTGGCACAAGCTTGAGGCCATTTCCTCTTGTGTTGCTACTTGCATGTGAGAAGAGGCTGCCCCCCACCTTTCTACAACCTTCTTTCAGGTAGCTGTAGAGAGCATTAAGGTGTTTCCTGAGCTTCCTTTGCTCCAGGAAAGTTGCACCATGCTGCTGATGGGAGCGCTTCATCATATCTTCATTTCATCATATCACCCTCTTTTCTCTTTAGTAGAAAGACTTTGATGAAGAGAGCTTTCTGGTCACTTCTGGTGACATAGAGATTGAAAACTTTGTGGGTCTAGATCTGAAGGTGCTTCACCAAGTTGTTGGTTTTTCTTTTAACGTTTGAGAGTTTGAGACTGTCAAGAGAGTTTATTTCTGTCTCAGTGAAGAAAATTCTTATCCACTGGCCAGCCTTAATTAAACTTACCCTCTCCCCAGCAGCAAGCCTGATGGCAGCTCACTCTTCTCATTGTCTAAGCATGTCACTTTGTGCACCAGACAGAGGGGTGCTAAGGAAGGAGGTGAGCCAGGTCTTCTGCTCAGCATAGAGAAGGTAAAGCATACCCCAGAACTGCACAGAGTGGCTCCACATCCATTTACTAATGAGCACCTTGCTGACATCAGCCAGCCTTGCGTGTCCCTCAGCCAGGTCACCCTGGCATTCATCAGAAGGTGGGGCTGTGTTTATACTGCATGTGCGTCGTGCTTGCCCCACTTTGTAAATGGAAGTTGAATTGAAGCCCTCACAATTCTGCAAGAGTCAGAGGAGAGTTAATATTTTTGGTTTCCAGTCCTGCCAGTGCTGTTAACAATGTTTTAAGGGCAGAAGGCAACTGCTAAATTGTGATGTAACTTGAATGATTTCATCGCTTCACTCCTCTCACCCTACTGGGACATTCATCAACTCTTCCTGGTCACTGTTGACCTGGGATGCCAGAAATCTGGCAATCTCAAATCACATCTTAGCCAACTGGACCTGATTTATCCACTCTGGTCCATTTCTGTAAATGTTTGGGGTTTTTTTATACAGCTATATGCAGAATAATCTCAAGTTTAGAATTGTGTGGAGACTTCTGATTTTGTTGTGTTTTAGAATTGTTTCTTTTCCACACAGTTAAATGATATCATGTCAAGGGTGAGGAGAAACCCCATTTTAGCATCTTGTTGCAAATCCCCCAAGTCACATATTTTTCCCTAAGCCCACTCATCTTGTAAATCATAAAATACCCTTTTAGGAATAGTTATCAGTTGTAGACTCTTTCTCTCCTTCAGCATAAAGAGTAGTTGAGAAACCAGAGGCAGCTTACTTGACTATCAGTGCCTCTATTGAATTCATCCACAGGTCTAAAGAGATCAAAATTTTTTCAATTGACCCTATCTGTTGCCAGTCTGAAGAGAAATCCCTTAAGCTTTCTCCTTTCTTGTCACGTACCATCTCCCTTTGTCAGTTCACGTCCAAGGTGTTTTTCTTAGGGATAGCAGGAGCTCTAGCAATATCCATCTTTATAAAGCCTTCAATGAGAGAGCAAGAGACTGAGCAGGAGGGTGTGGGGAGAAGGGCGAAGTATACTGGGTGAGTATCTGACCCTGGAGTACCTTCTGCTGTCTCTGAGAACCGCAGCCTTATCGAGAAGCACACTTGTGGCTTCTGTGGCAAAGGATGACAACAAAAGCAACTTTGTCCACCACAATGACTATTCAGAATTGAGGCCTGGATTTTAAAACAAATGCATTTGGAGCATAAATGTGGAAAAGAGGAGAAGCACAAGTGTTGCTTATTGGGGGCCCTGCAGACAGAAAATTATTGTGTTTCTAACACTATTGATTTTTTGCAGCAGCTGATATTTCAATCTGAGTGCAGCATGTCTGAGAGTCTACGCACACTGTCAAGAAGAAATATGATAGTGTCTTAAAAGATTAATAATATCACTGGTCCTCAGGAGGCCTGTCTTAATTCACTGGCCTGTTCCTTGGCATGTACTGTAATTTATCTAGTCTGATTTGAATAGCAAATGGCAATCGGCTGCCATTAGGGAAATAGGCATCAGTCTTATTGATCCAGGATGGGCTGGATTTTATTTAAGGAGAGCTGCAAAATGTTATTAACTTCCGGATGAGAGGCTGGAGGTGGAGAATTTTTTGCAGTGTTCTGAGGCAGGGTGAATTACACTGAATCCTAAAAGTCCTGAAATAGATAATGGGAGGGGGTGGTCAACTGCTACCACTTTGTTTTCAAAGACACCAGTTATTCCAGCACAACTGTTCTCTTTTTCCTGGGCTCTCTGTCTGTCTGGGTGAATGCCTTAGTTGTCTTTGTTGGAGGCAAGGGTGCTAACATTTGGGGCGAAGAAAAAGGGATAAATGATCTTTCTCTTGGTTCAGATAAAGCTGGAATTGACTCTTCACGGTGACACATGAATTGTGGGTTTTCCAGGCCCCTCACTATGCTTCACAAGAGCTCTGCAGTTTAACCTCCTCATGGGGAATATGTAATCCTTGCTGATGCTCTGCTTCATGTGTGTTTGGAATGGCCACCAGTGCTTCCAGAGGGGAGCAGCTGATGTGGCTAGAAGGGAAGTGATACTGCATTGGCTCTAAAGGTCCTGTCCTGGATCCCTTTTCATACCAGTTCTTGCCAGCCGTCACCATGAAGAATAAAAAGAGATTTTAGATAATATTTAGGTACTCTAAATCCAGCTTTATTTTTCGGTGAATAATGTTGTTAAGTGTCATGCTGAGCTATGGATGTGAGGAAGTCTGATGCAGTTTCAGTCTCTACACTTACACAGAAACAAAATCTTATGGCAGTATTGGGAGTCTGAAAACTAAAGCCTTTTTTGTAAAACTAATCATAAAGAAGTAAAATTACAGCAAATACCTCGGGACATTTCCAGTCTCATGGTGTGTCACTGTGGAATAACCTCCCCAAGGAAGAGGTGGGAGCCCAGTTATTTGGCACTCTCTAAAGTTAGACTAGATAGAGCATCGGTAAAAATAGCATAAGGAATACCCCAGCTCAGGTGGGAGGATGGACTAAATGATTAAATACCACAGGTCTCTCCAGCTTTAATCGCTGTAACTCTTTGATTCATCAGACTCTCCCAGCAGGAATCACTAAAAAGAAAGATCCAGGAGTGCTGTCTATTAAAAGCTCAGAGCCACTTCCACTTCATCAGGAGACACTGTAAGGAGCAGTGGAGGAGTGTGGTACTAGGGAGAGTTCAAAGCTCCCCTCCAGTCCCGCTCTCCCTGGGAAGCCGCCTCCTCAGGGAGCACTGTGGGAGTGGTGGCTCCGGGGAGCTCACAGGCTGTCCTGCATCGGGCTCCCTGCAGGAGGCACTGGGAGGACTGGGCTGGTTTGCTCTTTTGGGAGGTGGGACGCATGCAGTGGAGAAAGGGATGGGGAAGGGAGGATGCTCTGGTCACTGTTGGCTTTTTACCTTTGTGAGATACAAGCAGTGTTACCTTCGAGAAGATTCTTGACGCTCACAAGAAGATCTTACCGACCGACATCTTTTTCCAACAGTATTCACAGGAACGAGGAAAGTGCAGCAACATTTCAGAGGAGTAGCTTCTTGTTACTTGCATTCATTTTGTACCTTAAACGTGGGGTTAGAGAAGAAAGCTCTACAGGAAATGACCACGAACAAAAGCAATAAAATAAATTGAAACTGACTTTGGGGCTTTTTTGAGCAGTGGTAATTGCTATACATTGTGATGTTTGCATAAGAAATTAGTTAATGTGTAAGAGAATGACATGTGATATATTTTATTTGCCTGATGACTGTAGTCTCTGAGTGAATGACTTATTAAGGTTAATAAAAAAAAATTTGCTTGTGACTTGTAATAATTCGATTGCTAGAATTTAACGTTCCCTTATGCACAGTTGCCTAAAGGGGGGAAACTAAATTATACATACGTTCTAATGACCGGCTGGCTATGCTTTTATTTATTCCTTAATAGCGGTTTGAGAACAAACAATGTGTTCTAAATTGTTGGTCTGTCTGTCTTTCTGCCTGCCTGGGCAGGAACGTTATGGCTTTCTTAATTCTCCTGTGTGATTTATCATCCCCAATTCATTGTTTTGCATAACTCTGCTCAAAATGAAGAAATGTCATTATTTTGCAGTGAAAAAGTTGTCATTTGCATAATGCCTGCCATTAATTATTGTGAGACTAATGCAGTTGTTGATATTTTTAGGGCACAGTGGTACATCCTGCACCTTGTATAATGTCATTCTGAAAACATGGGTAGTTAATAGGTGCCACAACACTGCACAAATGCAAGAAAGGAGGAGAAGAAGAAGAGGAAGGACACATAATGAAGCAGTCTATAATCTTTATTTAGATTTTTCTTTTCCTGAAATACATATTGAGAGATGACTATAAACAGAAGCAAAGGCTAGGAAGCTGTGACACCTCAGAGAATGAGGAAATGAAGAATCAGAAATGTTCCTTTCTACATGCTAGTCAAGGTAGACCTAAATAAAACTCTCATGCTGACATTCCCTGGAATTTGAGAAAACTCCTGGCAGTAGTTAGTGACTATTATCCCATAACTGGCAGTTCTTCCTCTCAGAAGAGTAATTTGTTTTTTTTTTTTAGTGACTTATTTATTTTTACAATGGAGTTATTTTATTATTCTTTTTCAAACATATAAAGAGAAAAGGGCAGCTTTCATGCAACAACCTTCTTCCCCATGGTAGTGGGCAGTTTCTGAGCCTGTGGTTGTGATTGTATGCTAATGGGAAGAAAACACTTGAGAAGATCATTAAACATCAACAGATCCTAGGGCTTTTGGTATCTTTACTAGAAAATAAGAAGCTCTACGTCCCTTTGCCATTCTACAGGTCTACTATGTCCTTTCTCTGTTTGCTGATATATCTTAAAATGCCAGAAGGAGAAAACATGGCCATTTAGTCCTCAAATCCTGAGATTCACTGCTTCCAGAGGGATGTCGTTTTCTGCCATTAGAATTAAAACAACAACAAAGAAAATTAAACCACAAAAGTTCAAATAATGCTAAGAGTCTAACTGAAACCCACAAAGGGCAGGAAATTCATCTCCAAATATTGCCAGTCTGTCCTCAGCTCACCCTATTGTCACAGAGAACTGAAAGTTGTTCCTACAGTGTGTGATCTTACAGACCACAATATGCTGCAATATGTAGGCACAATAGGGAACACAATAGAGGAACAGACACTCAGCTTTATTCTGTTTCTTGGATGTGGTAGGTGTGAGACAGACCCTTAAGGTAGCAGAACATAAGGCTATTTTTTAATGTGTTTTCATGCACTTCGAACACAAGTGCAGTATATAAAGAGTGTTTCAAAAAGTTGCCATTCCTAGTTACAAACTACACCACAACTATAAATTGCAATCTTTAACATTACAGAAACAGTCCGTGTGTCAGTGGTTGATTTCTTACATCCATGCCACTGCCTCTGCTTGAGACTTTTTAGAAAAATATAATTTTAAATACCTTATGATGGCAAGAATCCTAGAGAGTGCAACTCAGAAGGAGAAATTTCTGCATAAGATTGTAACAACAGAACATCATAACTTCACTCTTCATTGTGCCAGTGATCTGAATGTCTCTAAGGGCATTGCAAATCTTGCAGCAATGTATCCTTTGAGACACTTTTCCTAATTCATAGGATTAGAGAGATGGTGTGGTAGGAAGGAGGTCCCTGTCCATGGTATCCCACCCACACTGGAGAAGTTTATGCTACAGATGAGGTGCAAGCTGATGGAAGAGCAAGAATTCTTGGACTGCTGCTTCTGTAAGATGAGTACAGGAGATGCTCAGCACCCCTTAGAATGAACTTTTCTTTGATACAGGCTCCCTGTGTGGCCACAAAAAAATTCACATAATTTCTCTCATAATTTTCAACAGTGAGGAATTAAAATAATTCCAGACATCTGAGGGCACATTGTGAGGATTAATTCAGCAAGATTGTTGAGATATTCAGAGGCTATATTGATGAGTACCACAGAAAATCCAGAAACAAAACCCCATCTTATTTCATGCAAGACTTGGATGCCACTCAGTAAACAAGGCTTGGGGCCACACACTGAACAGAGAGGATAAAAAAAACAGTGTTTGAATTAGTCTCATTCCCTGGATGCTATCCATTATACAGAACACAAAATATACAATCATAACATGGAAGATTGTATTGTAACACTACAGCTGTTGTGACAGACTTCATTTTGATATTTTCATACTTTTGCGTGCTTTGCTCTGTGACCTGAATGTTTTTGCTTGGTTTTAAAAGGCATTTTTGAGCATAACATGCACAATAGACTAAGTGCAGCTCCCACACAAATCACTCCATAGTGTGAATGCTGAACAGCCAAAGGGGGCATCATCACTGGTAATTTCATAACTTTTGTGGTTTTCATCTCAGAAACAGATATCACCTATTGGAATTGCATCCAGTTAGGAAAATATATTGTATCTCTATATCACAAGTGTCCCAAAAGAATATCTTGTTCTCCAAGCATTTCTCTGTTTCACTCTTAACATTTTGTTCTTAACATACACTCTAACTATGGTTGTACCTGGGGAAGGATATTAATGAACATCCAGTATGTTGACAGTGCAATAGTAAATCATCAGTTGCACCATAATCCATGTGCTCCATAAATTCATTTTGAAGCCAGAATCTCTCTGATCTATGTGTTAGCCACGTAGAAGCTTAGCTGCTGTCTGATACACATCAGATTGGTTCATTCTGCTCTACAGAAATGTACATTTCTTAGTGTGGAGTAGCATTTTCTGCTTTTGCATCATTGTGTTTAATAGCCCTAATGGAAAGGGCTGTTAAAGCCCAAGCTCTATTTTCTGATTTTGTCCGGTTGCTTTTTGAAACCATTTTTCCTTCTGGCATCGAAAGCATCCTGTGCCGATGAATTCCACAATTTAATTACAGACTATGTGAAAACATACTTCCTTTTGTTTGCTTTCAACCTGGTGCTTGATAACTTCTTTGGATGCTTTCTAGAAATGTGTAATGAGAAATAGGGAGCAATTATTAACAGTTCACCTTGTCCTTGTTTGTTATGGTTTTATCAAGCTCCTTTATATTTCTCTCAATCATTTATTTTCCAGGGCAAAGAACCCAACTATTTTTAATCTGTCCTTGCACAGAAGTTGTTTTTTGCTTTGAACAACTTTGTGCCCTTTTCTGCATCTTTCTTGCTGCTTATTTCCTCTTTTGTCTTGAGAGTTGAAACCCACATAGAGTGTGCAATATGTGAGTCTACGATGGATTTTATTAGAAGGATGTCATTATGATTTTAGTTGTATTTTCTAGCTCTTTCTTAATAATTCCCAAGGGGATGTTTTAAGGGTTTTTTGCTTCCTTTATTATCAGTTCTGAATATTGAACTGGTTCTTTCATAGGTATATCCACAAGGATTCTATGCTGTCTTTCCAGTGTAGCAATACCTAAATGAAATCCTATTTTGTTGTATGAATATTTAGTGGTTTTTTTTCTCCTATGTCATGATAACTTTTTTTTAGAAAATTACTTTGGTGAGGATTGTCATAGTTTTTAATTTTTAGCAGCATATGCCCATTGACTCCTTCTGAGAACTCTATGGATTTGTGAATCAAAATTTCCATCTGCAGAAATTCATGTTGTATCTTCCCTGTTTTATCTACTCAAGTGTCTGTTATTATTTATTATAATTTCTAGCAGTTTCTGTGGCACAAACTATAGACCAAGTGATCTATGTGGATCTTCCTAAAGCCCTTTTTTACTATTGCCATTAAATCACTTTCTATTCTTTTGTTGTGCAAGAGTTATTAGCTAAGCTCTTTCATGACTGAGTTTCTTTATAACAGTTTTTTTTATAACTGTTAGATGGGAACCATTTATTCTTTCCACTGCACATTTTCTCAGATTTAACCTTCCAGGGGAGGGATTTAACTTGTAAACCTTTTAAAACGACTCTGTAGTGAACAGAACTGCAAGGAATTTATTTGGGATTTTTATGCTTTGAACACCCCTTTTGCACCTCATCTGTTGGCAGAAACAGATTTTATGCAAGGTGTCCAGAAAGGTTATTTATGGCTTTAAACAGTTGTTCCTCAAGATTTTCATGTGCCTGCCTTATTCAACATTTCTTTATAAAAAATCAGCAAAATACACACTTGCTTTTTTGTGTTTCAAAATAACTTCCTCTTTTTGAATGGTGTCTTTTTACTTTTAGTAAATCCTTTCACTTGGCTAGCTTTAAAAATCCTATTATTTTCTTGTTTTCACATGTGGCTATACATTTGTTTTGTGAGTTATAAGTAGAAATGAATTACTGCAGTACAACTTACAAGGTTCTTGCATTTAAAGGAACCATATTATGCATTTCTCCCAGAGATTTTTGCCCTCTTGCAAAGGATTTTCCATCTAAAGTGGCAATTGAATTATGACGGTTTACAACCCAGAATGTTCAGGTAAGTCAGAACTGTTTAGGGATCTTTTTAGTACCTCAGGCTGTATCTACCAGACAAACTGCTGAGATGTTCCTCAAAATTATTGAGGCAGGGGTCAGGATTATTACAGCTACTCTAAGGAAAGGCTTTCCTGTTACTTGTAAGAGACGTGAATTTTTGATAACATATCTTCTAACTGTAGCATCTTAAAACATTTTACCCTTAGCTGCTTCTTTTTAATTTCCTTTCTTCTCCGTTCCTTATTTTAAATAGAATTTTGTTCCTGAAATTGTATATTGCTGTAGTGGATTATTTGTTGATATTTTTTCAGTCCTATAGAGAACTGAATTTTCTTGTGTTATGTTCATTATTACAAAGTGGTTCTTTAATATGCACATTTTAAAGTAGGTTGAGTTATCTTAGCACTAAAACAAAGTTGCTCATTCTTCCTTAGGTTTTCTGCCTCTGAAATCTTCCATTTTGCTTTTCATAGTCACTGTCAGCATTTTAGTAGGATGGTCCATGGTATGATTCTAACACCAGGCTCTTTCTTTGTAGGCATGGAATTAAAACCCATGGAGTTTTTTGTTACTTTTTAATTTTTACCTATTCCCTTTATTTATATATATTTTAATTTACAGCAGCAATCTCTCATCTGTATATCCTGCTCTGATTATTACAAAGTGCACCCTGATATTGCAATGTACAACATCTTCTCCACCTGCTGAACTTGTCTTTTATGTCCTTTTTTTTTTTTTAATCAATTTTGCATGCCTCTTAGTCCTTAGTTTTTGTATTGTGGTGTTGGTTGTTTAAGATACTCTACTGAGAGTGACATGCAGACTTGTTTTGACTGTTGAGGCAGTTCTTTGCTATATTTGGTATCTGATTTTTATCAACTTATGTTCTTTTGATACAGAGTTCTCATGGTTTCACCCAAAGTTGTTGCATTTTTCCTGTCTGTGTACAGTTCTGTACCTCTCCCCTTAATATCTTTCTGACAGCATTTTTTAATCTGCTTCACCTTCCCTAGTTAGAAGCATTTCTCCTTTGTAGGATCCCTCACAGTTAAAGGATTCTTAAGCTAAACTTCTCCTAAATAAAGAG
>VYZP01000235.1:1335-11563 GCA_013400635.1 Hypocryptadius cinnamomeus
CATAAAGGCATTAAAGTAGTTAAAAAATCAGCTAGGTATTTTAGAAAGAAGAGTTTCAAAGACATAGTTTTTCAGAAGAAAAATTGAATTTTTCTAATGGAAAATTCAAAAATTATGACTCTCACATCTCAAAACAAGAAAAAAATCAAAATTAATTAATTAAAAATGTATGACTGCTGTAATTAATATTATCTTATTTAACCAAATATTTTCACTTTTTAAAATAGTAGATTTCAGTATATCAGAGTGAAATGATTCATTAAAAGCTTTCCTAAGAAAATGTGTAATTGCATCATAANTGATTCATTAAAAGCTTTCCTAAGAAAATGTGTAATTGCATCATAAATGGTTCTTTGACAAAGTCTGAGCTGCATCTGCTGTCTGGTTGAGCTATATTGCATATAATACAGTGCTAGGCATCATACAAGAGTAAAGGCAGGAATGATCTCTGCTTTACTGAAGAATTTGCATTTTAAAAAGAGAGAATGTAACAGATAAGAAGGGGAACAGATGAATCTTTGTTCCTTTCCCTGCCCATACCAGTCTCCTCTGTCCAAGTCTGCATCTCCATCCAGCATTTCTCCCTGCCTTTGAATTCTAAGTCCGCTTGTGAGTCACTGTCCAGTTTAAGCTTCGTTCAGACCCTCCACCTCTGGGCAACTGATGTGCAGAGAAGTGCTTTCATGTCACTGCAAGGTACCTCAGTAAAGGCTCTCTCATGTGCATGGGTTCTGGTATTCTGGTATTGGTTCAGTTGTATAGACAGACAGTCCAGACAGAAGCCAAGCCTTTTGGCAGCATCCTCTTTTTCTCTCTGTCTCTTGCCTTCTTGCGCTGGTGCACTGCTGGTGGCTCTTACCCAGTTAGCCAGAGTTTGTCTGATACGAGTTACTGGGTAAACTTGCCCAGGGTGTTCTTGAGCCATATGTTTGCACGTGTTTAACAACATTTTCCTTCTTTCTGCTGACATCCATCATTTATTTTTATCATGTTCCTCTTCTTCACTGATGCTACTCTATTAGGAAGGGGAGGGGAGTGTGTAACATGAAGACGTGGATAGGGATGATTATTCTTTCCATGTGTTATGTGATGGCTGGGAAATATTTTACATTTGTCAATGAAATCCCAAGTCTCAGTCTAGCATTTTTCAGTGGTGCAGAATTATTGAGGGGTGTAGTTACATCACACTTCCTTGACTGCTATTTCCTTCAAACTTTGTTTCGAAGGTTTAGGTAGTTGCTACTGATAACATGTTCTGGTAAACAAAATGCAAATCAGTGCAGGTTATTGTATTTAACATGCACAGTGTCTAAGTGAGAGCTGATGGTGTTTGACCCTTTCTGGGTTGGACTTTGAGGAATTAACCAAGAAGTGAACTCTAATATTCAGCTTGCCTGTATTCCTGATAACCTGCCTGTATTCACTGTGTATCTGATGTGCCTTTGGACAAAATTCACCTTGTACTCAGGACCATTCTCAAAGGAAAAAAACAAAACAAAACCAAACAAAACAAACTACCCTGGTTTCCTGAAGGGAATTATTTTTATGCTTTCCTCTGGGCACACACAGAAAAGAGTAACATGTTAGCAATGTCATGTTATACAGAAAAATCTATATTTTCTCTAATTGATGAAATAGTTATTTCAGTTTTTTATTTTATCAGTAATTAAATAGTTTATGCTTGATTACATGCCTATATAAAAAACATACTTGCATGCATTTTTAACCTATCAGGCAGAATTCTCTATAAATGGTCAGTAAATCACATCTGTTTCTTTTTTCTTTTTTTTTTTCTTTTTCTAGATCAAGCAAATAGTATACCAGTGCAGGGAAAATCTTACTGCCTGCTTAAGATGGAATTCTTCCTTGTGCCGCTCTTATGTAGAGGCATGTCTTAGAGAATTGATGGATTTTGGGACCTTGTCCTGTCTCTTTTCCTTTTCTGGTATATTTCTATTTAAAATCTCACTGTCAGATAAAAGGCTGTATTTAGTGGCTCTGGCTCTAGAAGTTTCATCTTCTGTAAAAAAGGTAAAGGCTTCATATAAGAAACAAGCAGATAATAGCTACCTCACGCTGGTTGTCTGTAAGGCTTAATTCTTGGGACCTCAAACAGTACTCAAAGTGGACTAGCCATGGGATCAAGCTGTTATGCAAAGACCTCCCAAGATTCCCTGGAGGAAGATGTGAATAATGTTCAAAGGAAAAGGCTCATTCTATGATTATTTTTATTAGGTGTTATTATTTTTATTAGGATTACTGTTAGCATTCATATCTTACCTTTCTTTAAAATCACTTCCATTGAACCAGAAGAGAGGTAGAAAGAATAGTGTCCTTTTCACCCAGCTCCCCAGTTGTGTTTTGGGACAAGCTATGGTGATAATAGAGGCGACATCATGTGAGTATTAGCATGATTAGGCTGCCATGTCTTCCCTGTGGTGTCGTTCCCAGTACTTTGGAGCCTATATATTCCTGGCAGTTTCCTTGTGAAGGAAGTAGTTTGTGTGTTGATGGATACCATGCAAATTGCTCTGTCTGAAGGAGCTCTTGCACAATCAACCTATTTGAGAGGAAAAAAATAGATTCCCTCTGTCTGTGTAATGCTGTCACTCAAACCACACCTAAATATCAGTAGGAGACTGAAAGTTTGGGGAATTGTTGGTTTTGGCTAGCAATTACTATGCAGAATATAGCCAGATCCTGAGCTCAGTGACATGAGGATAAATCCAAAACTCAGCTGAAATGGCTTAAATACTCCAGGTTTACATCAAAGCAGTGTAGTCAGCATGACCTAACTGTGCAAACGACCATCTAAGACAAAGAAAAGCACTCTAAAATTATTTTTGCAAATGCCTGTGAAATTCTGAGGAGCATTTTCTGCTTTACATACTTTTCGTTACTCTTCACAACAATTTAAAGAAAGCTACCACCATTGTCAAAGCAAATTAACTTGTTCTTTGAAAATCAATCTTCTTTTTTTTAGGTGTATACTGTATATCCTCAGACAATTTTTTTTGCCAGTGATGGTTTGACACGTTTTTATCTCCATGAACAACAAAGCCATGTATAATTCCATGCAATTGTCTTTTAAGATATGAAGGAGGAAAAAAACCATAATTTACAACACAAATATATTAGGTTTTTATATAAAAAGCATCACATGTATTGATCAAAATGACTTTCTTTACAATATTTGATGCTCAAAAGAGAACTAATTGTATTACATGTTATAAGTGCATATTATCCCATTCAAGCTGTGCCAAACAGGAAAATTGACAAGAAAGCATCTACATTGGAGTCACACACCTCCAAGTTGTAATCAGATAACAGTCTCTTATACTGAAGTGATATTATTCTAAAGGACCTTTTCAGATGACTTCTAACAGGATTTAGGAATATCTTTATTAATCTTTATGTAGATTAGAAACACCTTCCACATATATCTTGCATTTCTGTACCTCTTAGTTTCCAGATATATTTGTTGAGGATGCACAGTCTTTCAACATAATGAAACTGCTACTCATATAATTCAAAAACCTAAAGTAAGACAGTTAATCTAAAGCACATCCATACATACTTATAAACAGCAGAGGATGAAAACAAAATTGTCATGTATGCATACACAGCATATATATTCTATAATAATCTCTTCCTAATCAGTTGTGCACTTTATAAAACAATGTAAGAGAAATGACAATGCTGTCATTTGTATATTCTCCCTCAGTTCTCTAATGGAAAGCTTTTTTTTTTTCCTTGCCAACTCATTCCTGACAATGTTAATGATTCACTATAAAGCAGCTTCTGTGCTATGATTTGTGACATTCAGGCTGGTTAGATGGGAGGACTAGGCAGGTTTCTGGGGAGTGTTTTGGATGCAGAAATGCCTTGAAGATAGCACTTTATTATATTTAGGACAAGTATGACATCCCACTTCAAGGAATAGGCCCCTATACATATTGAGAAGGGATTTCTATGGTTTAAGTGGGGAGGAGAAGGTTAGTTTAAAAGAATGCCTCTGTGTTTTTTGAGACGACATAAAGATAGGAGGTAGAGAAATGGAGGCAGGAGGCAGAAGGATTATGGATAATGGAAGAATTTTGCCTGAGGGTATGTGCCTGCTTTGCCTATTCCTGTATAACTAGAATATTTATAATTCAAATACTTATCTTTAATAATTAAAAATGAAGGAATATTAAAGACAAAAGGTAGAGAATATTATGTACACATATGTAGGCATCTTGCATTAAATCTCTACACTTGCAAAATATAGCAAGAGGTAGATTTAAAGGAGGTTAAAAAAGTGAATATTTTAAAATGTCTCAAAAAAAGAATTTCTAATTCACTCCAGTTCTGCCAGAAATGATACCCCTTGCTTCTTATTTCTACACATAGCTAGTCATGGAGAGAGCTACTAAAAATACACTGCACGGTGGCTTGACATCAGCACATCAACAATTAAAAAGTGGATACAAATATTTCAGGTTTTCGCAACCTTAAAAGTTTTGCTCATGATTTATGAAAACATCAGATTTGCCAGGGCAATTGCATTTTGCTTTTACAGGACACTTAGTTATATAGCTTAAGTAAACTGCTAGTTGCAACAGAATGTAATATTCTACCATCGTCAGTAGCACCCTCTGATCTGCTTTCCACAGACAGCAAAGAAACAAAGAAAAACAGCCATTGCTGTGGATAGAGAAGAGTGTTTGAAAAGAGAAAGAGACCTCAAATATGCCCTTAGGTATTATAAAGCTGTCAATTACAAGCAGTAAAACAATACAAAGGCTGCAACAAATAATTTATAAAGAGAAAATTATACAAACAAATAATAACAGAAATTAATCCATTATCTTTGAATAATTTTAAAGATGCTCTTTCAAATATTATAAATTAGCATAAAAAAATTTAAAAGGTTATGGTTGAATGAAAGGTTATATTTCAGAAACAGAAATCTTATACACCAAAATATCAGTAAATCAAAGATTCAAGTCATATTACTCACTAAAGGTAAAGTAGTTCAATTTTGAAGTAGCTTGGCTGTATGAAATTGAATTTATGGATGATAGGTTAAACTAATGCTTGAAAATCAGAGGTGTTAATATTTACACCTTTGCTCATTACAGCAAGGAAAAGACTAATGAAGAATTAGACATCCAAGTGTCTTTACTCTTCCATCAAACAGAGTAATCTGTGGCTGAACATTATTATAACCTGACAATAATAAGAACTATTCTTTTATACACATATATGAAATAATGTTTTAAAATGGATGCTAAAACACCTGATGACAGGTTTAATATATTTATGCTGATACGAAATTAGAACTATTGAATAAGACTAATGAAGCAATTGTTCCAAATAGAGGAAGCATTGGTAATCTAAAAATATACTGGAAAAAGTAGTGAAATGCTACTGTTGAAATATAAATACATTCTATATAATCTACTTCATCAAATCCTGCAGATTTAGTTCAACCATGTTATGTACTTGGGGCTTTTGATAGATGCCTGAAATATTACAGATCAAATAAACACATATGAAGATCTCTGGTTTTAAAGTATAAATGTCCAAGCAAGAATTTCAATGTTTTGGGGGGTCAGTTGGTTGGTTTGGTTTAGTTTGGTTTGATTTTTTTTTCCTAGAAAACACTAGGAGTTTTCTCTTAGCACATGAACCACCACCTATCCCAGCCAACGAAGTGGTGTCATTCACTTCAATCAGTTTTAAGTTCAGCTCATCAGACAGAGAAACTAGACAAAAAATATTATAGCATTAGGACTTACAGTGTCAGTCTTAAAATTATCTGGAAAAGGCATGTGTAAGTAGCAAGGGAATACAATGCCACCAGCATTACCTGCTCAGTGCCAAAGTGACAGAGGCTTTTGGTAGGACTGGGACTTGCTGCACAGCACACACACTGGTGAGCGTAGTGGTGCTAACCAGGCCTGGGGTGGACCCAGGACAGCGAGGCTGGCAGCCCGGCAGCGGTAACCTGAACCTCTCCTGCCGTTATCTTGCATCCACTGCGGCAGAGGCTCACAGCAAGCCGCAGGTTGTCTTTGCCCACATCCTGTCAACACAGGTTGATGATGATGAGTAATAGATGGGAAAGATATGTGATGCTTAATTAATTACATTTGACTGCTGTGCTCTTTTTTTTTCCTTATTTTTTTTCTTCTTTTTTTTTTTTAATTTATTTTTGCCATATGCATTTTAAGTTTCTAGTAATCAGAAGCTTTTCTTTTTGGAGAGTGCTTTTGTGAAGAGGAGCTGTTGAAAGAAATTTTATAGTAGTTTATCCAAATGCTGATACTACCTGTTTGTGAACTTTGTATGGAGACAATGGTGTCTTTGGAGTTTTGCACTTTAAAATAAAACTTAATTTCTTCATTTATGCACATCTATTCATTTGAAAAGCTATTATTACAAAGGAAAGGAAAGCGGTTTTTTTTTAAATTGATATAGAACAATATAATAGATCAAGTAGATCAGAAATGAAAAGCTGTTAGATCTATATACTCTTTGATCCAAACACAGCCCAGAACCCTTTCCTAAATTTGTATTTGTCTAGTGAATACTTTGATCAGCCTTTCCACGTCCTCTACTCCTTCAGCCCAGAGAGATACCTCTAGTTCTTCTTTCCAAGTACTTTTGCAATTATGACATCTTCTAAAGAAAGGTCACTGTGAGCTTCACCCTTATGGCTGCTCCAACACATATCTACAAATGCAAGAAAACAGAATTAAAAGAAAAAAGTATTAGTGAAAAAATGGGGTTTGGTGTCTTGAAGTAAAAAGAAGGTTAAGTCCAAACAAACCCACTCTTCCTGATATACAAACTTGTCTGGGCTAGCTTCTCCTTCTTCCTCTTTTTTTTTTTTTTTTTTAGCCAAAATGTTAAGGAATTAATGAGAGCAGAATGAAAACCAGAAGAAAATAAGCCTGTATCAGCATGCATGCAGGAGGAATACAGGAGGTGAAGTGGTGTATCCATGAATGAAGTGAATATCTAACTTGTCAACCAGCTGATGACATGGACCTGTTTGGATGCTTGAAAAGCATCCTGTCTAAGATCACAGAAAGGAGGAACTCAGCAAGTGCTGAACCAGACAGTGAGCATTTAGTAGCACAAAAGTGATTTCATCAACGCCACATAAGATTGCAGTGGAGTGACAGAGCAGGGAAGATGAGCAGTGGACTGCAATATCTGTGGACTTCAGCAGAGACTCCACAGTTAATTTCAGAAGAATTATAAACTGCTGGCAAGCGGTTGGTAGCATGGGAAAAAAATTATTGCTCTCTCAAAATTCTGTATTCTTTAGGTGTTAAACCTGTTATCCTGTGAGTATTAAACACTGCAAAAATTGTCTTTTGAAATATGCAGTGTTTGTCTGGGTGAACCTTTTCCTATGCTTGATGGTCCCTTTTTAACACAAGGAGAAGAAAACCTATTTTTAAAAATTAGTAACATAGCCTCTGCCTGAAGCTGAACATGCTCAACTTTTAAACATCTTTCATAATTATAACGTGGAAAATACCTTCCTTTTAAAATTAGGTGGTTACAGATGCGTCAAGTGGCTGTCTGTGTGAGTTCACTCAACTACACATTCTCAGATATCTTCTAAAAAATCCAGCCTTATGAGGACGTGAATAAGCCTGCACTGAGATGGGTGCAGTCTGTTCCTGGAATTCCTCTTCAGTATTATCACATCTTTTTTTTGCATGTCATTCTGCTGGGTAGAGAACAGGTGATGATGTATTTTAAGCTCTTCATCGTGACATGGAAAACTGTGGTCAGTTTTGAACAGAGACATCCCAGAATATGAAGGCAAGTTGCTGAACATTGGATTTGCATCCTCATTTTCGTAGTACAGTTGCTACAAGTGTTTGATCTATGCTCAGTAAAGCAGTTTGGTCTAGTAGCCAGTCAATGCCCCCAGCTGCTTTCCTGTGGCTTAGTAGCATAGCAAATATTTTCATGCTAAATCATACTCGTATGAATATCATCTCCAGAAATTAACAATAATCTTGGTATACTCCTCTGGTTATCCAACTGCATGTATGAGGGTAATCTTTGGTTTGGCAAAGAGTGGGGGGATCTGCTCATGTGAACTGGAAGCAGGGAGAAAATTATATGGATTTAAAGTTCATGAAAAGAGAAAATTGGTAGATATTAAGGAGGTAGAAGGACCAGAAAGCACAGATACAGGTAACTGCAAACAAAAGTTCACTAATCACGTATTTATAGACCAGTTCAGGTATTCCTAACAAATTACATCCAAGCTTCAAAACAAATGCAATTCCCCACACTTTCAGGAGAGTTGGTCTGCTCAGACTTAGTGCATATGACTGGCATGTATAAGGGTAGAGGCTATGAGAGTATGGATACCTACATATGTGTAGACAGATCCTCAGTTCATACACCAAGTTTTATGCCAGAAACCACTGATGTCTAGAATAAAAATGAAGGAAATTGGCAGGACATCATGGATTCCAAGATATTTATAAACTTGGAAAGCTTTAACAATGTAAAGCTGTGTTAAGATGGAGCCAACTACTGAGAATGCTGGCAGCCTGGAAGCTAAAAAGCTCTGTATGTTCATCTATAGTTATGTTTGAGCATGTTTCAGCATATTTGTGCTGTTCTTGTAATATACTAAAACTCAAAGTATCTCTCTCAACCTATCAAGAGCCAAGTCCATTGTTTCCTTTTGCTATTAAATTTCTGTTTTTCCTTTTCATTATCTCACACCCAAACTCTTAATTAGTGCTGTGTTTGTATAGAAATTTAAATTACCTAAAAAATTATGTGTTGACCAACGGAACATAATAGTGCTTTCACAACTTCTACACTACTTGTTCTTGATAAAGAGAAGAAAATCCCAAACTCTTAAATTAATGAAAATACTTTAATGTCATTGTCATAACATTTAAACCAACTTCTAAAAATAACATGCTAAAAAACAGCTCAGTAATTACAGAAGCCTGTCCAATAGGCAGCACACAGAAACACACACTCGGGATCTTCCATGTGGTGACAAAACAGCTGAAGTAGCTGGGAAGGCTTTAGGTTTACATCTGAAGTGATGTTGCCCACGGCTAGAACACAGTGTATATGCTCAGACATGCAACTTTCATTCAAAACAGAATGTGTGTAAAGAATTAAGGCACCAAGAGACATAAAAAAAAAAAAAAAAATTAAATATTTAGTTGCCTAATTGCCAATGCTAGTCTGAGTAATAAACAAAATGTGTTAGATACACTAATTTATACAGAGCAATTATATATGATTAATACCACATCCAATGGAATGATTCATATCACCGGAATGTTAAAATCACTGGCCATGAACTGTTAGGAAAGAGAGGGATACTACAGGAAAAGCAGTGGATGATGTATACAAAAGGTAGCATTATCTGGTCTAAAACTATTGAAAAAGTAAAAATAAATATTTGTCATGCTTATTGATCAACATATTAAATGATAAATCTTGAGATGGAGTAGTGGTGCGGAAGTTAGCAGCAGGCTACCAGATTGAATTTAGGAAGAGGATGAACAGCTCTTTAAAAATCTGTCTGAGATGGCTAGATAGAAAAACTGCATTGTGAGGATGTTAATCAGGAGTAATGTGCAGGAAATTTTACCCACTGAAAGATCCTTGGAGTCTCTGAAAACTCTGGACAACCTTCTAATATAGGTATTTAAAGAAATTCAATAAAGTTCAAGAAGTAACTTTGATCTTATGGATAAAGAAAGATTTACCAATAGTTATCAAGGTATTACTGGACCCAGTATAGCTTTCCATTTATGTGAAACAAGTTACAGTTCCATTCTATAGTCACACAACCAGAAGTGTTTCAGAAGTGATATAACAGGTTGCATTTTTCTTTCCATCTTGTCTTGTCTTTGAGTTAGGGGCTCCCAGCCCCTAATTTATGCTGGTCTCAGAACTCAGCAGGAGCTAAGAACTAGGAAACTACCTTTCTCCAGATCTCATGGCTCATGGTTTATGGTGCTGGACCAACCCCGCTGTGTGACACTCTAAACCTCTGCATTTATCACTCACACTGAGGTGACTGAACCCTGGGTCAGGAGACACACACACATATACAGTTAAAACCAGCTTTGAACAGATTTGAGAGGATGTTTAAAGATAGATGTGTATGATAACTGGGACCTTTTTAAAAATTGTGAACTGCTGAGGAAGGAAGGAAGGAAGGAAGGAAGGA
>VYZP01000242.1:3837-20645 GCA_013400635.1 Hypocryptadius cinnamomeus
GGGGGGAAGCGGAGGGGCTCCTGCACCGCCCGGCCGGGGCAGCCCCGGCCCGCCCCGCCCGCCGGGAGCGGCTGCGGTTCCTTCCCCAAAGCGCGGGCAGGTTCAAACGGGGCCCGCGGCCGTGCCGGGCCCGGCGGCCGGAGCCGCGGGGCAGGGCCGGAGCCGCAGGGTCCCCACCTGTGTCCCGCCGGCTGGGGCGCGACAGCCGCGCCTCCCGGGAGAACAAAGGCTGCGTTCGGCGGGCAGCGCCGTTTGCCCGTCTCGCCGCCCATCCATCGCCTGTTGAGCCGTGCCGCGTATCCCCCGGGGCAGCGCCGTAGCACCGAACGGGGAAGGAGTGGGTGCTCTTCCTAAAGCCTCGGGATACGTTCTGCCTGCTGGAGGGAAGGGGAAGTGGGGAAGTGGTGTTATCTGCTGTCGTTTTGTGGGCAAAGAGAGAGTGGTTTGTGTTACGTAACTCTCCGTTACGGTACCAGCTTTGTTGCTGCAGAGATCTCAAATCGGTGTTTAAACTGACTGGAAAACGAAGTGATTGTCAGCTGGAATGTGTTTGTGCTGCGTATTTCAGAGCGATCCTTTGAATGTATGTTGTTAATAAACAATATTTTAAACGGTCGAATGTTCCCTAATTTATTTGACTATGCATAAACCAAACAACACTCAAGTTTGTTACTCAGAGTAATTCTTTGAAGTAGCAATTGCGTGTAGTTTGTATCTGTTCATTCAAAAAGTGCAGCTGATAAGCTCGGACTGTGGGGTTTTTAAAAAAGAAATATAATTTTCGGAGAAATCATTATATTTGGGTGTTTAAAGATGCAGTGTCTTACAAAGTTCTGCAAAGGGTGTCTTGGATTTTACTATTCTGCAATTATTATTCTATTAATTGCATCCCTGTTTCCCCTCCCACCCCATTTGATAGTAGGTTTGTCCTAATTGTACTGTCAAAATCAAACCGTGTGAAATGGGAAGTATTTTATTTTAGAAATAAAGATCTTTCCTTTTGCCACTCTCCTGTTTGGAACCTTTTCCTTGACAAAGTAGAGAGAACCCAAATCAAAACAAAGACGCAACCAAAAAACCCAGATGTGCTTTTAAGAAGACAAAACAAGTAGGCTGCTTACTGCATGGCTATGATCAATCTGACAGAGCATGTGAAGTGAAATTACAGATTGCATGGGAAAGCTTTATGTCTGTAAAATGGCTTCATCTGTAGCATTTAAGTATGTGCTTAACTTCCCATACATAAATTGTTTCAGGAAGCTTGGTAGAATTGCTTGCATGGGTGAAATTGAGCAGATTCAGAAATAACTCCTGAACCTTAATTTAAAAAGGTCATGCCCATGTTTAGACTTTATTATTTAAATTACTTGTTGTTACTTTAATGCTTCATAAGAAAAATGCTTGAAGGAACAGCATTCTGTTGAAGACTAGGCATGCATTGTTTTCCAAATTCCTTTACCCCCACATGCAATCCCATAATACATGGAGTACTGACCTTTATTTTTCTTATAAAACTGTAGTTTTTTGATGCATTTATTATGCTTCCTTCTAGATGAAAAGCAGGGACAAACATTTCTAGGATTATAGACTAGCTACCCTTGAAGCTTTTATATTTTTAAGTATGTTCCTTTTTCTTCTTTCCTATTTTTTTTTTTTTCATCTACGGCTACCTTCTGTCCTGGTTTTAATGTGCTTGATTTTAATACTGAGTGTAATTACATTTTGTAGTGGTTCTTTTTCTTTTTTTCTCTGGCATAATCTGTGGAATAGCTTTGTGTAAACAAGCAAACAGAAATGCTGTACCCTTCCCCCCAACCTGTGTGTCAGCAGCATTTGGATGATAAACACTTGTGGTTCATAGGGAAGGGTGTTTATAGTAGTGACTGCTCTCCCAGGAAAGCCCCACTGGGTCTGCTGGCTCTCCCCTCACTGCTTATATGGATTTATTTACATGTGCCAGTATCTTACCCCTGAAAACGTGGTAAAGGTGCTGATTTTCTGGCTTTACTCAAAAAACATTCGCTGTAAATATCTAAAATGCAGTGTTTATGCAGTTTAGGAGCAGATCTGTAGATTTTTCTTGTTATGGAACAATTTTGTTACTGATGCTACAGGTTTTTATCCAGCATAGTCTTCAGGGGAAGTGAAGGGTTTTGCTGTCCTCGAATAAACCAGAGAGTGTCCTTTGGGAATCAAGCATGTGAAAGTCCATTCCTGTTCTGGTCTAGGCCTGTGTAAATTGATGTTACAGCGGTCTTAGTGCTGCCATTCCTGTTGTGTTTAATCTTCCTTTGGATCCAGCTCACTTTAGGATGCTGACCCGTCCAAAAGACCTTTCTTGCTGGGTGTGTTACCTGTATTGTCCTTGGAGTACTTTCCTGCTCATTTTTCAAGCAGTGTTGGCTCACCAGGATGTCAGATGAATGCCAATATTGGCATGAGGGAGGGTCAGGAGCGTGCTGAAAGACAGATCAATGCACCCTGAATTTAGATTAGCTGAAATGCTCCTGGAGCCTTGGGCACAAAGATCTTAGTGAGGTGCCTTAGTGATGATGTTAGTGAGCTTCCTAATGCTCCAGGGAAGCTAATGGGAGCCTTTGGATAATTTGCCTGACAGGCAGTTCATTCGTGCTTGGCAAGTTGCACAGAGGCTCTGCCTGAACGGAGAGTGAGCTTTGCTGTTGACAAGGGTCAGAAGAGTTGCAGGCACTTAGGGGTGGAGGAGTCTTTGTGTTGTTGAGGATGACCTGATTCACCCAGCTTTTTCTGTCTTTCAGGTACACTGGTCTGTACACTTAGGTTGCTCAGTTGCTCAGTCTGTGTCTCTCACCATCTTTCCAAGCTTCAGTGGATTATAGTTTTAATGGCAGTTGTGTGTTTTAAGAACTCATTCTGAGACACTGCTCAGAACTGCAGCAGCAGTAGCTGCTGTCAGAAGTGCATGTTAAGTGTCCTGCCAGAGTTGGAGAAACCAGATTTATAAATCCCCCAGCTTTACTAACCACCCCCACTTTTTTTTTTTTTTTTTTTTTTTTTTTTTTTTTTTTTTTTGTTCTAACAGTGAAAGCAAGAGGGATTTCAGTGATACACAGAGTAAAGCAATCAACCTTGGTGTATTTTGTCTTCAGCTGAACCTTGGCTGAGGTAAATAACCACATTTTCCCTCAGCATATCAGCACAATATAAAGCTGTTACATAACTGGCTACAAAAGGCAGTTACAGAAGTCTCTGAAAGGAGCAAAGGTGCTACCAAATGTAGGCATTCTGGGCTAACAGCTAGGAGAAATCCCAGGAGGCCTTACTGTTCATGCATTTTATTTTTTCATGGATTTTGAAGTGTGTTTGATGTGCTTCACCAAAAAATTCTCATTTAATATGTCTGAATAATGGAATGTGGATGGGATTTAGGAAGAGCACAGATGTTTGCAAAGATCACAGAAGGGCACGAGAAAATGCATTTTTTGTTTTGTTTGGTTTTTGGTTTTGCTTGTATAAGCCCTAATCATAAATCTATCCCTAGAATCTACATGCAGTGCTCCTTGGAAAAGGTAAAAGAGAGAGCATCCTGTGTCTTCCTTAGCTCAGCAGCTGAAAGGTAAGGATAAAGAAGAGAGGATCCAAAGACTGGATTTGATTAATTTTCCCATACACCCATAGCAGCTTTCCTGTAGGATGCTTTTTGAACCCAGTAGTTAAAGGAGAAAACCTGTGAGGTGGAGCAAGATGTTTTCTGTGAGGTTTGGTCGCTCTGAGAGGACAGAGGAATGATTTGTTCTTGATTCTGTGTGCAGTTGCAATGTGTAGGACAGAAGGCTTGCAGCAGTATAGCAGTTTTATTTGGCTGTTGTCACAACTGATAAATGCTGGTATAACATGTGTAGGCTCTGTTGTGGTTGTTTCTGTTCTGATTTTTATCAACTCCTCTTCAGGGAAGCCTTTATTGTGTAACATGGCTTTGTATCTTGGAGGATTTTGAACAAGACAAGTGATTGTTGATGGAGTGGGAGAAATTTCTAAATGGAGTTGTCTGATTCTTTTATTTTTTTTTCCTGTGAGCAGATTTTGCCCGTGAAGAATGTAATATCATGAGGATTTTCTGGTGTATTTGCTGTATATTCATAGTTGGGCATTTCACTGAGCTAGTGTGTGTATAAGGAGTACATGATTGCTTGATGCCATGGCATCCAACCTCTGTAAAACAAAATGTAGAAAAATAAGGGAATAAAGCTACTTCAGTGGCTTTCTTATCTGTGCTGCAGCTTAATTTGATTCAAATGCAATCCAGGGAAATCTCAAAGGGATTAAAAAAGCAACAAAACCGAAATCCTTCTTATTGTAGCAGGGGAGTTCTTGTAGCTGTAGTGGAATGAAGCTTCAGGAGCAGTGCTGGAAGTGGAGCAGAATGCAGGAGCGTGCCTGTGTGCTGCTGGGAGATGGCTGCAGCTGGCTGTGGCTGGGTAGGGCATGGCACCCCAAATACTTGTAAACAAATTAGTTGCTCCAGTCAATGAAATTATCTCTTCCTCCAAACCTTGTGCTTTACTCTTCAAATACAACAGATTCCACAATACTGTGCTGAAACAGAATGAGGAAAAAATGTTTCCATTGCATGTGGTTTTGTTTGTTTTGATCGTGGTGGTGTTTGTTTCTTTTTTTTTTGGTTTTTTTTTGGTGAGATTAAGCTCTCTTGAAAGTCTGCTTGGAAGATGCCCAGTATTTTTTGGTATTTCTAAAAGATATTCAAGCAGTTTCTTCTAGTACATAATGTTGACTTAAAAAAAATTATTTTAATTTTGGTGTATGGATTTATCATTTTGGAGAAAACATAAAATCAACAGAGATCATGGAGATCTTCTTTCCTTCACATGTCTGTAAGGAATATGTCTAAAGAACTTGGATTTCGTATTCTCTACTCACTCAGTCTTGCCATTGTAATAACAAAAACAACAATAAAAATACTTCTTTCTCAGCCTTTCATTTTAAACTAAAATATTTTTGGAGGCTGATTTTTTTTCTCTGTAGGCTAATTTCATTTGTTCTGAAATACGAGGACACAGATTATGTTGAGGGAAGTAGCATTTCCTATCTTTGTGACTAAATTGCAGTCAAGGAACTCTCTCTTCCCTGTTGTGTCCTGGATTAACTTCGTGGATTATCTGACAGAAAGACACTTTTCCTGCAGCCTGTTCATGGCAAACAGTTTGTTATGCAAGCCTGAGTACTGTGTAAGCCCTGGCCTTCTATAACCACAATCGTATTTTTCAGTGGAGGGACAATGAGACTGACATTTAACTTCTCCAGTGTCCCAAACATAACAGTCTTGTCTTGTAGCAGCAAGGCAGAGAGTTACACTGCTGTGGTAGTTCTCTGACATCAATTTAAAGTATCAACTCCCTCCCAGTTACTGGTGCTCACAAAGGAAAACCACAGTCACTGTGGAATCATTTGTAAAATGTGTAACATCAGATTCACAGCTCAGCCTTGATAACTGCCAGTGAAAGTTGTATCCTGCAAATATCTGCTGGTGAGTAGGAGCTTTTCCTTTGGTTCCTCTCTTCTTACTCCTCTTTGCAGTAGCATGAGACTTTCAGGCTCCTTGCTTCTATAGTGAAAAAAATGAATTCTACCAATAGCATTATCAGTATTGATGAGATTAATTTTCTTCTGCTTGGCGTTTTGGGAATTGTGTTCCATTTATATGTGTTTGTTGAAATGAATTACTCCTGTGGTGTCAGTGGTATGTTCTGAAGTCAAGGACAATCCAATTAGTGTTGATTGGGATTTGGCAGCTAAATCCCTGCTCATTGAGCCAAGAACATGCTGGTTATTGCTTATCTGCTAGTGACTAGATAGATCCTGATTTCATGTCTCTAATGTTTACAGTTCTCAGTTTTCAATCTTCTGCAGATTGAATACTATGAAAAAATGCAATCATTGAACAGAGCTTGAATTCTTTGTTTCCTTTCTGGTGGTGTTGTGCTCACGGTGTCAAAGTAACCACAGAATTTCCACTGAGCTGGACGTGGGTGATGGGCCGTCACTGTTACAGCCAGAACCAGCCCTTGGTGACAGTACGGTCTGGGGTTGTGTGTAGCTGTTGTGGAGGAAAGCTGAGAGACAGAAAAAACAAACTCATCATAATTCTGGATACAAATTCAGGATAGTTGCATGCAAAACCCCATTGGACCATGGGAGACCTCAGTGGATAAAAAGAGACAAAGGAATGTTACTGGGCTTAGAAAATCAATCACTCAGAAAGAAATTCAAGGGGGAAAAAATAGAAGGTAGGAATAATGTCCTTTTACCATTGTTCATGTGTTGTTTCCTAGGATTTAAAACCCCGAAAATCCATTATCTGACACTTGGATTGATTTTCAGCAGGATAGAAAATGTCTTTTTTAAATGTTAGCATGTCGGGTTGTGTCGCTGGAATAGCAGCTGGAAGGAAGATGAGACATTCTGGGAGAGGATTTCTCAGATGCTTGTGGGTGAAAAGGGATGACAGCTCTCCTTTCTGGAGCCTTGACTTCAGTTGTGGAAGGTTGTGGGTTTTGTTGAGCTCTCTTTGCCAGCTGCAGTGGACAGCGATGCCAGGAGTACGGAGTGTTGTCAGACTCTGTGGTGAGCTGCACCTCCTCGTGGCTGAGGAACCCTTCACAAGGCATTGGCCACTCCTGCTGCTTACCCTGTTTGACACATTCTGCTCTTTCAGAATGCTTTCTGTCTTCTAGGTTTGCTCCAGGAGAATCTCTGCCTTATCATATTTCTCACTTTCTCCTTCCTTCTCTCACTCTCAGTATCCATTGAACTCTCTTTATCTACTCTGTGGTTTTTTGAGATGAAGTCCTCTTGGCCACTCAGTCTGATTTTTTATGGTTTTCATCTTTAAATAAACACATTCCAATTCATCACACAAGCACCGGGGCCAGGTTTTGTCCCTTCTGTAAATTTTGGGCCTAAAAGTGTGTTTGGTAGAATTTTAGTTTAGGCCAAAAAAAAATCCTTTTCTCCCAAGTCTTATTTCTTGGAAGCAGGAAAAGTATTTGGTGTGAAGTTTTACTGAAATAATTGGGCTGGAAACAGTTGTCAACCATTGAGACTTCATATGTGCATTTAGTTTAAGTAAAAAATAATTGAAAATAGTTAAAGAACAAGAGAGAGCACCATTAGTGATGCCTGTAGCTGTTAGTTATTTGTGTATCTGAAAAACATCACACTCTTGTTTCTTAGTTTGTTATAGCTGCACCAGTTAAAGCCCAGTAAACCTTTTAGCTTGACCACTGTATTGTTGAAGTCTTCCACAGTTTACATTTGTACATTTAACATGTGTATTTTTGTTTTGGGCAAAGAAATGCAGACGCTTGTCCTTTTTTGTGAGCATTGTTCTCTGGACTGTAAATCTAATTCCTGAATGGCAGTAAGAATAGGCTGTGTGTGTGACTAACAAAATGCTCAAGACTCGAAAGACAAAGTTGTGACCTTGTCATAAATTCAGCTGTAATGGAATTTTAATTCTGGAAATATTGTTGAATGGGCATACTGTACTTTTTAAAAAAATTAGGAAAGCTGTGCTTTTTAATTCTATTACGCAGACTGCTTTCCATAAACATGCAAATTGCAATTGCATAAAAACAGAAGAAAGCCACATGCTTTGTTCCTGCAGAGCTGTTTCTTCATAATTAATCTATTTTCCCAGAAAAACACATAGTAGTTTTATGAAGCTCGTGTGATGACTGGGCTGTTACTGGTCTGTATTGTTGGTATATGCTATTTTTAAACTAGGTTTAATGCAAAACGTTCCAGTAGAACTTACAAGAGGATTTCCATTTTCTTTCTTCTTGTTTTATAGTTTGTAAAGAGAGAAGTAGTAGGTTTGATATTTTTTAAGAATATAGTATTTTTTAAAGGAGCTTTCAAAGAAAAATTGGTGATAAAACCAATTTTAAAAGCCTTCCTAGAACACAGATTTAAACCCACATTTCCTTCCATATTTTTTTCGGGTAATTTAATCTATTTAGAGTCTTCCTCTTTCAGGCTGCAAGTTCTTAGAATCTTCGGTGAGTTTTTTCCTTCAGTGTATTTTGTTCAGTGGGCTGCCAGGCAGAATTTGCTTTTTGTGAAGTGTCTTAGCCTGGGGCCTCTGCCTGAGCCATAGGTTGTGCCCAGCTGCAGCTGAGGAACAAGTTGGAATTTCCTGTAAAGGGAGGGAAGAGCTGCTGCCTTTGGGATTCACCCTGCATTTCTCAGAAGTGCAATTATTGAATTATTCTTATTTTATGCATTTCAGGAGCTGCTTGCTTTTGCAAAATTGGAAACTAATTAGCATGTGTTTCTCATGATCAGTAAGTTTCAGCAGTGGTAGAAAGCCCAAGGTTTGGAACGGATGCTTTTAGTGGTACTTCCAAAACACATAAGATAACGAGGCATACACACAGAATAAAAGGATGCTTTCTGTCATAATAAATATTCAGTTTGTGTTCAGAAATCCGTGCAAGTGTTCAAAGTGTTGCAGAGGAATGCTTCTTCCCTGGGTAATTTATAGTGACTAAGACTGAAATGCTTATTTTCAGTGATAAATTCTGGTCCACTTTGCTGTGGTGAGTTCAGAGACCACCCGTGAAGGTCTCAGATTTGCCCTTTAGCTGGAGGCAGCGATTTTAGACCCTGGTGCCAGTTCTGTGCTACTCCCACTCATGAGCTGAGGTTTTGACTCGAGCTACCTGTAAGCATGCTTGAAGCTGAGGCACCTGGGTTTGGAGTGACGCTGTGTGTTCCCTTTTCCAGCTCTCAGGGGTTGGCTCTTTCCAGCAGGGAAGCAGCAGAGAGAGCTGGAACATCCCAAAGCCCCTCAGCAGGTTGTCCTCAGCCTGCAGCTGTGATGGCACTGCGCTTCAGCAGGACAGCCAAAGCAAGTGGCTGTGTTGTTTCAGCCACAGGCAACTGAAAAGAAAACAAAGCCATAGAGAGCCACATGTTTGTGATTTGGAATTCAAAACTCTTCTTTCAAAAGATTCTCTTTCCTGTTTGATTAACGTGCATAAATAATGATACCAGGTTTGCCACTGAGTCAACAGCGTCCGGTCAACTTGTGACACTTCTGTTGGGTTGTTGTTTCAGCACCGTGTTTTCCAAATATTTTGTTTGTAGTGTTTATTATTAAAAGAGATGAGATCATACATATTTAACAAAGTAATCTCATGGAGGCTGTTTTTTGTCATTTTGTTCTCTTTTGCCACATGGCATCTTTTTGGAAGAGGCAAGACTGTCACTCATTTTTTGTGAGAGAGTGGTCTTGAGAAGAACTCAGGAAACATGCTTTCTGCCTTTCTGACCTTGTAAGATGTTTTTGCATTCTTACAAAATTGTTTACGTCCTTGTTTATGGGTTTCTTTATTATTATTTTTGTTTTTAATTTACAAAAATGTGGCCAGTTTCAGTAAATAGCCTTTTTTGGAAAACTGCAGTACAAGAACATGTGGGTTCCCTAGACTTGTCTCTAGACATAGTTATTGATAATCAGAGCTGCTCTTCTTGCTGATAGCCTAGTAGAAGACAGAAGATAGCAGTTTGCATCCATACTTAGTTCTAATAAAAATGGGGATTGTTGCTCTTTACGGTGAGGTAGGATTTGAGAGGACTAACTTGGAAGACTGTTGTTTTCATAATCTGTTGTTTTCTTGAGAATGTGCTTACCATTACTTGAAGTTAGAAAACCCAGAGGTAAGATTCAGATAAAAGTAATAGTAACAATAATAATTTTTTAAAGAAAGGCATTAACTGGTCTGCAACTCATTGTTTCTGTCTTGTGGAAGAAACCTTAGAGATGTTTCATTTCCCAAATTTGTGATGGTTAAGGATAGGATGCTGGAAAGTAAAACCTATGGATCTCCTATCTTCCTTTGTAACTGAGTTGTGTGTTCTGCTTATTCTCAGCCGGTGTTCTTAAAGTTATAATAAAGTCTGTGGGTTGAGTTGTTTCCTATCCCTAACTTCTTTTCTCCTTCTCCTCCCTAACTCCCTAAAAATCAGTAATTCTTCTTGTTTTAGGTTTCATATGAAAACAAGAAGAGTCATGGCTACTAATAAAATACTGAAGCAGAAGACTCAGAATATAGTTCTGTTTAAAAATCCCCATATAAAGTCTAGAAATGAGCAGTAGAAAACCTTCATTACTTACTGTCTAAGTCTGGTATGTACTCCCTACCTAGTCTTAACTGTTCTCTTAAAGCTTTGAAAACAGATTTGCAGAGATCAAAACATAAATTGTTTTACTAGATTTGATATATGATTTTATGAAAACTCTGAATTTTTTTTATTCTTTTGCATTTGATGGTTACTAAAAGGAGCTTTGGACTTCAGTGATCTTAATGTAGTTGTATAAAGCACCATATGCTTTCTACAGTTTTCACAGCAGATGGACCAAGGCTTTTGTCAACATGGTCTTGCCAAACTTAATTAGCAGCAAATTTTCATGTCTGAATCTAAGCTGTTCCTGGTTTAATGGTAAGAGTCTCAAGAGTTATGTATAGATTAAAGGATCATAGAATGGTTCTGGTTGGAAGGGACCTTAAAGATCCTCTGGTTCCATGGGCAGGGACACCTTCCCCTGGATTGGGTTGTCCTTCCTCTGTTGGGGCCCCCAGAGGTGGTGGAGCACTCCAGGTGAAGTGTCAGGAGAGCAGAGTAAGGGGAGAGAGTCACCTTTCTTGACCTGCTGGTAAAAGATGGGTCCAGGTGGTCAGTGTTCTTGGGCAAAATTGGTAGCATGGATTCCCAAAATTAATTTTGCAGACCCTTTTTTCTTCAACCTGTAAATATCAAGTAAAAAAGGAAGTAGAATACTTAATGCTTGAGACTTGCAGATGATTAAAAGAAAGGAATTAAAGTAATTCTGAAGAGCTGAATCTAAACTTGTGGTGAAGGGCTCCAGACAGAGCTCATGATACTGAGTGACTAGAATGTTCAAATTCTGGATGAAATGCGGTTTTGATAAATACAAGCCAAAGTACATTTAGTGGTGAGAAAGAATTCATAGCAATGGTCTCTAATTTAGCTATTGTCACTTAGTGGAAAAGTTCTTGGAATTTGTTGGGACAGTTCTCTGTAAAACTTCAGCCTAAAGTCTGGTATGGCATCAGTAAACTCAGAAATAAACAGTGTGGAATTGTGAATAAAACCCTCCCAAAACCGCTGTGGTGTTGGGATTTGCAGCTTAGGGGCCAGGAATGGGTTAGGTGAATGGCAGAGGTCCCGCTCAGCCCTGGTCTCTGTGATGCAGACCCTTAAAGACTGGACAGGAGCGGTGGGAATTGCCTGATCCCTTCTCCTTTCCCAAGGCTCAGCTGGCTGCAGCCTGTGCTGATCTGCCCGGGGCAGATCCTAACTCATCCCCAGAGCCCCTCTCAGCAGCCCTTCACACCTCCTCTGGCAGCCTGTTCCAGTGCTCCTCTGGCTGACGTCCAGGAGACTTCTCCGAGCGTTTGAGTCGTGTGGGTTTGGGTACACTTGGCAGCCTGTTACTCCTCTTCTCCTAGAAGTGTGGGCACCAAACTGGACCTGGTAGTTGACATGAAATCTCACCAAATACAGAGTGAGACTGGTACTTGCTGGTTTTGTGGGCAGTTCTGTGACATCACTCGGAGCTTTTTATTTGGTTTTTTTTTTAGTTCTCAGCATCACAACACTGAGGGCCACTTCATGGTCTGCATTAACCTCTACATCCCTTTTACCTAAACCACATTTGGGCCATCCCCTATATGTGCAGTCAGGTGATCTGGCCTAACCCTGCAGCTTTGCAGTTCTCCTTAGTCTCGCTCTTAACATATTTTAATAACTTTTTTCCCAGTCTTTCAGAATCACTTTGAATTCTTATCTTGTCCTCTACTCTGTTTATTATCTTCATTTTCAGAAAATAAATACTTTTTATATATATATATATGTACACACACATATATATATATATATATAATATTTTTGTATATATATGTTTATATATTAAAAGAACAGGTGCAGTTTTGTTCTGTGTTTCAATCAAAACCTAACCAAAACCCACTTCAAACCAAAAACCAAGCATTGGACCCCACAGTGACTCACATATCACGTCTGGGAGATAGAATTAATGCTGCTGTAAATGTGATTGAGTGTGTGTAGTGAATGAATTTGCAGAAAGCACGTTTGGTTGATGTCCCTAGGCATACTAAATTTTGGGTAGTTTGGGGTGCATTTAAGTAGGGTGATATTTTAAGAGTCAGGGACTTTGAGAACCAAGTTGGCCGATTATTTCCTAAACAACAGAATTAATGACGGATTTTTGCACATTTTGGTCTTTTGTCTGGAGTGGCCCTGGTAGTGCTGCTACAGACAAGGAACAGGGTGTCTTGAATACTAACTTTTCTTCAGATCAGGGTCACTGTGTATTTATTTATTTATTTGGGTTAAAGGCCATTGGTCACACAGATGTAGTTTCTGTAGGAAACCTCTCTGCCAGGAGCAGCTTTACTTGTGAGAACACCATTTACTGTCACTTAGGAGAATGTTTGCCTGCCTTTGTGGCAGACACATTATAATATGCTCCAGTTAAGATTCTGGGCCTGCCACAGCCTCAGAAGGGAGAGGTTATGTTCTATTAATTAATTACAGGCCCATAGTCAAGTGGCATTTAATTGTTTGCTAAGACATGGATTTGACTCTGTTTTCTTTGTTTGTGCTCTTATTTCAGACCACCAGTTCCTTCGGTTTCTTGCAATTGCAAAATATGCATTGAGGAGTTAAAAAAATACTATTTTTACTGCTAATGGTGCATGCACTGGAAGTGCATTTGGATGTGCAAAATCTTGGCAGTGTAGCTTATTTATGGGGCAGGAGATGGCAGTAAGGAAATAGGTGATTTGGCACAAGCACAGAACCATACTTTATTCTTACATTATGGTTTTAAGAGAACTCTCAAAACCCCTGAAATGCCATAATAATTATTCAAATTTACACATTTATATTTATTTTGTGTCTTCCTGTTTGATTTTATTTTTTGAGTCTTTTTCCAGTCAGGTAGATATTTACCAGCATTTGCAGTGCTTGTTTAACTCTGTGTGGAGATCAGGTGAGATATTACGTGCTACATGAGCAAAATGCAGTTCACATTATGCCCAGTTCAGCTTTAGGGAAGACTGCTGGAGTTAGAAGTAATACAAATACACAGTAACACTTGTGATGTTTCAAAGTTTATGTCTGTGGGTTTCAAAGAAGTTTGCATACAGCATTATTTTTAAGAATTCACATTCTTTGTGTTGGTCCCCACTTAATTTAAGGCACTCTGGCAGCAAGTGTTCTGTGGGCAAGGAGGGAATGAAATGCTGTTAACCTCTGTGAGCCAGAACACAAACAAATAGTGTTTAACTTGGGGACAGCTGAGGGTGTTCCAGACAATGGTGTTAATTTTCATCGCCTGTTTGAAGCAGCCCCTTGCTTTTTGTTCTCGGTTTAGAAGCAAAACACGTTGTTTGGAACTTGTCTGCAGCTGTGAAGAGCAAAGTTTGTCATGCAGGAGCTGAGCAAGGTGACATCGGGAGGCGATGGTGGCTGCTGTTTGCCCCTGTGGCAGCGTGGTCACTGCCATGGATTCCTTTCACGTGGGGTCAGGCAGGGCTGGAATTGCATTCTCTGGGTGTTTGTGGGAGCCCTTGCTAAGAGGGGCTGCTGTTGTTTTGGCTGGAAGGCACTCAGGCTCTGTTGCAGAGTGTTCCCCAGGTAAGAGCTCCTGCAGGGCTGTCAGTGGTGTTTGGGTGGTGACACCCCAGCCCTTGGCAATTCAGGCATGACAGGAGGCCAAGAGCTGTGGAGCCTTGCTCACATCCCCAGCTTATGGAGTGCTGGGGAATGTGGAGCAAAATGTGCCTAAACCCTCAGAGCCAAATTCTCTTGAGGGAGAATACTGCTTTAGGATCCTGGCTTGCACAGTGTGGGGTTAGCTGGTACCTGGGGTGGGCAGCCTGGATGTTGGCACTGGTGCCATTCAGGCAGGTGGGTGAGGAGCTGGTTTTTACTAAATACATATGGACCATAAGATATGCTCAGCTTACTGGAAGCTCTTTGTTTTTTTGCTCTGTTTTTAGTCTATAGTCAGTCCAGACAAAATATTTGGCCTACCAGGATATGTGAATCATTCTTCTTTGTAAAGCATCATTTATCATCTGTGTTCTGAAAGTGTTTTGTATGAGGAAAACATTGAATACGCTCAGAAATTTTTATTGTCAACGTGCGTTTTTACAGCTGTTGTATAAAAATCTTGCTTTGTTGAGATCAAAATATTATTTAATTGTTTTAGCCTATTGGAATCACAGGAAATATACAGGGTGGGAAACTCCCAAATGACTTGTCACTCTCCATCATCTGTAGGTGAGCAGTGGCACGCAGACTTAAATAAACAAATCTTAGCAGCTGGTTAGTTCTGGGAAAAAAGAGAAAACTTGCTTCCTCATCCTTTATGATTGCTTATACTTATGTGTTGAGTAGAAGAAAAGCTTTGAAATTTACTTAATCAATGCAAAAATGTATGTACAGTACAAATCTGTTGTTAAGGATTGAGTGAACAGGTTGAAATCAACTTGTGTTGATTTTTTTTTTGGTCCTTTTAGTCTTGTTTTAAATTAAACTAAGCCAGGTTTTGAAAGAAACTACTGCATGTGAAGAGGGTACTGTCTAAAATTCTGTGTGGACTTTCAGTGAGCATCTCAGTACCCAAAGATCTGTGGCAGCTGCTGTGAAATTGAGGGAAAAAAAATGTTGTAGTAGACAGTTGAGATGGCCTTCCAGTCACAAAATTCTGTTTGAACAGATTTTGTATCAAGTATGATGCAAGGAAGTTTGCTGACATGTGATACATAGGAGTGATACCTGCTGGGTGTGAGCATGTATGGATCCATGTTCCAGTTCCTCTCATTAAAGGGCTGTGGCTCTGCAAATGCTGAAAGGCAGGAACATTATAGAAAAACAGTGTGTGTGTGTATATATATAATTTTAAATAGCAATAAGGAATGGAAAAGGGCAGTGGAAGAGGAACTGTGAGATGACAAACATTGTCTGTTAGAGATCAAGAGTGCTGTGTACAGAGGAAGAATCCTGTGAAGGTGGTGGAGAGGGAACAGAGACTTGGAAGTTGAGGCAGCTTCTAATTGCAGAGGACTGGAAAGTAGATCAGGAGGATTGAGTTGCAGAGCTAACATCTTGCATGTTGAGATTTGCTAAGTAATATTTACAGGTTGGGTTGAGATGTGGGTAGCTTGTGCAAGCTCTGAACAGGAATTTGCAGTGATGTGTGATATGGGACTACAAGTAAGGGCTGCGTTTAAGGCTGAAGTGAGGGAGGTGGAGAAATGAGCTGCATGTTATCTCTGCAGCGCTGTCGCTGCGTGGGCTGTCAGAAGGGATCTTATGAGGAGGATTCCTTCTTTACACATTTCAGATTTGAGGAGGATTGTTTTGATCTGAGGCAGATGAAGGAGAGATGTGTGTGAATATACAGCTTTCGAAAGAAAGAAGTGAAGACAGAGGGGATTTATCTGTCTCTGCTGCCTGAATTATCTTATTCACAGGCCCTCGGTTGAAAATTTCAGATGAGCTGACTTAGTCATGTATTGCAAGAATATCTTGAACTCACCGAGATGTTAACTTTTAACACAGTTGGCAAATAGTATCCAAAAGTAATTTTAAATTTTTGGAGGTCATGATAATTCCCTTGCTCTAGAGTGACAGTGTGTCCAGCATAAAACAGCATTAAGTTACACTTATGTTGCAATTTAGCAGGAAACGTGAATCTCTCACATGAGATCTGGGTCAAGTATGTATTTCCTTTGATTCCAAGCAAGTGCTTTTTACTAAAAATCAATGAGGTTTTTTTTATATTGTGGAAATATTATTGTTATTGATCAACTACCCAACCTTGAAATGCTTTTTGAAGTGATGATTGTTTTGCTTCAAAGTGTGTCACACCAGCTTTAACAAGTTACACTCTGCTGTTTATGTGGAGAATCTTTCTGGTATTGAAAACATCAACCCACACCATGTCTAATCTTACAGTAGGCTGAGAGCTTTGGAAACCTTCACCTTGAAAATTTCAGAAAGTTCATTGCCTTCTGTATAAAGAATGTTATTTACAAAGGATTTTCCACGTATTTAAGAGCAAGATGCGTGCTGTAATGCACGCTTACTTTGCTTTCTGGTTCTTGGCTTCAGGGAGGAGCTGCTTTTTTGCTGCTGTATCTTTTACACAGATGTGTGTTTTGCTTAATTTTACTCTAATCCTTCATGTGCACTTTTGATGACAAAGAAGTAACAGATCCTCCTTTGCAGAGCATTTGGATGCTTTACTGTGTACCAAAGCATCACTTTGAACCCTTAAAAATTAGTGTAATGAAACAGCTGAGTTCCAAACGTGTCAGAGTTGAGCTTGAGAATAAACATTCTGCATTTTTAGCTGCTCTGTGCAAAGACAGTCTTTTTGAACATGAAATATGTGATTACTATGTGTAAGAAGATGCAAAGCACTTTTTATTTGATGTAAACACTGTCATAATGCTGTGTTCTACTTTACTCCAGTGTTTATGATTACACTTTGTATTATTTGGTAATGAGGCATAAAGAGCTTCTAAAGAAACATTACAAAATAGTCCAAATTATTTCAAGGATAAAATTGATTAAAGACCGGAAAAAAGCCTTTGCCTTTTCAGTCATTAAGCAGACATGAAGCCCAAATCCTCAAGCTGGGGGAAGAATACTGCTCTGCTTGTAGGCACACAGTTTGTGGGAATTGGGAG
>VYZP01000247.1:349-10833 GCA_013400635.1 Hypocryptadius cinnamomeus
AGAAACTTGGTGCTAAACTTCTCTGAAAATCTCATCCTTAGAGAGAATTTCTCCTGTCAGTACTGGAAGCAAAACTTCTTGTTAATATGTGTACTTTAAGTATTCAGTCTAACAATCAGTCTTTTCAGAAACTTCGCTTTGCATCTGACTTTCCTGTAACCTCATTCACCATTCTTCAGTGCATGTTTGACATCATTCATATTTCATTGCGACAAGTTCTCTTAATTCTAATACAGAATACTGCTTTAAAATGTCCTTTTATGTGATAGTTATCAAGTTTGGGAATCATAATTAATTTACTGTAACTTAATTTATTAAGATGAATGATATATACTTTTTTTTGGTAAATGACAGTGAAATATGTAGTCTTTTCCCAGGCATTAATATTTCTCTGGTGTCAGTATATCTTTTGATAATATCACACTTATATTCCAATTTATTTTCCCTGGAAATCAATCTTACTGGATATGCCTGCTTTTAGTTCAGTACTCATTTGACTGCATGACACTAGAATCTCTTTCCTCCGATTTTTTAAGCTCTTTCAGAATCAAATTGTATTTGGCAATTTTATGTTCAGAGGCACAAATAAATTTCATTGGATTCTGACAGATAGAGACAGATGTAAATGCACAATAAAGAGCTGCAATGTTCATATTAAAAAGTATTTCCAAGGTTACAGTGGGCATTATTATAAGTTTCTTTTCTATATCATGGCCTTCATGTTGCAAGAAAGGTTTGTAATGTTTCCCTCATCCTACCCAAAACCAAGGAGTGCTGACTGTATTTCTCTTGTTTTACTTCTCAGCCCACACTGTCATTTTTTGTGCACTGGACTGGAGATAGTATTTTTTAGTCCAATTACTTGTGCAGCAGCAGCAGTACAGTGAGATACTCAAGAACTCGACATGAAGTAGATAAGCAATTCAATTTTCTGCCTTCATTTCACCCTGACTCTTCTTTTGTCTAGAAAAGACTTTGTCACATCCTGGTTCTGTTGTGTTAACAGTAGCCACAGTCACAACTTTTCGTTAATAACAGCATTAATTTGAGAACAATATGTCAGTAAGGCTGAGTTTCCACTGCCAGTCAACACCTGAGATAATAAAAATGTTGGCAAGGGAAATATGAGCAGAAGACATTCCTAGACAGGAAACTTTGTATCACATTTAGTTAGAAAGAAATTCAGCCTGCAATAATAATAGAACGCTGCTGGCTGAGGACTTCATCACTATAGGTAAAAGTGAGTGAAGGCACTCCTCATTTGAAGAATGTACCTATCTTAGGAGGGGAAAGCGAAGCAAAAGACTGAAAGACTGAAATGAGAAAGTGAGGTAGAGAGAAAGACAACCTAGCAGATCTTGAAACAGAGGCAGGGAGGACAGACACTGTGGCTTTCTGCAGGAAAGGATATAAGGACTTTCCCTCTTCTCTAGCCTTAAATGGCACCAAATATGTGCTCATAACTTTCAGGGATATGAGCTCTTGACTTCCGCCATCAGCTCAAGTGTGTAATTTTCAGCACACAAAATTAGGTGCAATGACAAGTGGTATTTTCAGAATGCTGACTGGAAGATGACCCAACCAGAGTAGGTTCAGATGTAATTTTATAGTACTTTCAAGTCCATCTAATTCTGGCACCTGCATGACCATCACACTTCTCTTTCCAACTTCACTCTGCTTGGCTGCTTCCCAGTGTTTAGAAAGCCAAGGCCACTATGCAGTATGAAATTGGAAGAACACTAGTGCAGCTCAGGCCCATGATCCTGGTCCCCTCTCTAACAGTGGTGCAGTGGCAAGCAAAGACACAAGGGGAGCAGCACGTTTTTAATGGCTCTGCCTAACGCAGTTGTAAAACTGCATCCTCAGTGACTTATACTGACTTTTATTCAAAGTCCCTTCATCTGAGCAGGGTTTTCAAAGTGATTATAAGATACTGCCAGCTTCTGAATCTGTATTGGCCAGCACCAGTAAAATGACTGTGTAAAGTAGAGAGCAGAGGAGAATCTTACTTTTTGCTTCCAGATTCACTGTCTGCATTTTTTTGCTTTCATTTTGCCATCCTCCCCCACAGCTGCATGCACTGTCAACTGCTAAAATGATTTAAAACATTTGAAGAACCAAACTCAATAACTTTTCTAAGGGCTCATGATGGAAAAATGATCTTGTCCTGTAGACAACCTCCTATAATGAGATTCAGCAAAAAGGCTAGAATGTTAGCACTGATGCAATACAAATACAAGGAAAATGTCCTTGAAAACATCTGTTTCTGTATGGGGGATGCAAATGCAGCAGCATTCTGAACTTATATGGTAGGAAATATCTAAGAATAAACTCATTAACCAGAAAATAATTTGGATTTTGGGCTGGCACTCAGAGAAAGCTGAAGGATCCTGAACTGCCCTACAAGATAAGGACATTACTTGCATCTTGCAGGAAATATAGTGTGTGATTGCACCTGGTATGAAATACCATAAATAAATTTAGACAGAGATTGCACCAATTGTACAGAGAACTTGGATTCATTTAATTTAAAGATGAATCAGCATTTCTAGAATGCAGGTTTAATAATATTTTCCTGACAAATATGGGATATTCTTGTGAAATATTATACGGTTCTCAGAGCAGCTGTTTTTGCATTTCCCTGGAAACGCTGCTTGCAGCTGTTCTCTGGAATGTCCTACACTGAGCAATGTGTGGAGCATGGTGCCAAATTCAGCTGTATTACAAAACTCTTCTGCTGGTGAGCTGTGTCTCAGACAGCAAATGGAAGAGTATGAAGGCTTGTCCTCTGAACCACACCCAATCTGCAGGCTGCTTTCTCTCCAAATCAGTATAGTTTCATGCAAAGTTGTTATTGGGACTACTTTCTGGCCTGTATTAAACCACTGACTGTGCCTGGGACCTGTTTCATCCACAGTCGAAATATCTTCAGGGCCATATAATTGTTCCCACTACATCGTAGAACTGTCCACTGGCTGGAAAAGTATCAACCAAAAAAGCACAGCATGGAAGTCCAGCTGATACACGACTTTCTCAGTAGCAATACCTTCAAATTGCAATAAGGTGTGAACATCAGGAGTCATCTGAAACCCCTAGTTTATATCTCAGCTGAAAAATGAGCCCTTCAATACTTTGCACTAAGCTGAATCATTCAGTCAATAAGAGTGCCACCTATTGCATCACCAATGCTATTCCTACAGGAACCTTTTTTCTCCCTTATTGCACTGACCACAATTGTCTCAGCCTTGTAAGTTACCTGAGCATGTGCTTAAGACTTTCTCAAAGCTAAGCACATGTTTAAAGACCCTTTCATATGCAGAGATATCTTGCAGACTGAAAATCAAGATTCAGAACTACAAATTTGTATACCAAAGTTGCATTGCTCCTACTATAAATTCATCATGTCAAAGTGGCTTATCAATAATTCAATTGTTCCATTAGTTTTGTGTTAAGACGTTAATAGAGTTAACTGAGTTAATACATGCATAATTTATCAGTCTATAAACTAAATAGTTTAAAATGCAATATTCAGACTTACCGTGGTTACAGCTTATAAAATGTGCTGTCTATAATAGCTTAAAAATGTGCTGCCTGCATTTGCTTTGGAGCAGCTGGAACATGGAGTTGCTGTAAAGCAGCAGAGAGAAGAAGCTACCACAACCAGGGTCTGTAGACAAAAAGGGGAAAACTGTTGAAGTCAGGTTGTGAGATGCTGGTTGGAAGTGTGGAAAATGCAGACAGAGTAGTATATCCAAACCTTGCTGCTGCGCTACTATTTTCAATTTAATTTTTTCCCCAATTTTTATGTTTTTTTAGGAAGAAATCACAGTTACATAGAGGAGCTATGAATTCCTTTTAATCTGAGTGAAGCACTCCGAAACCCAAAATAACCATAAATTTTGCTGCAGTATGTACCTCCTGCTAAGCAGTTCTGCATCTCATTGCACCATGCCTACAGAGGAAATGAATGAGACACATGAATCACACCTATGTATTACACTAAGATAATGAAATTACATGTGAACTGCTGGGGATAAATAATTCTGAAACCTGAGTGGTCATTGATTCCAAAGTCTGAGGTAAGAGTTTAAGCACATGTTTTTTCTTTTAAACAAGCACAATCTTGAATTTCAAAGGTAACTTTGAATCTGAATGTTCATTAGACTTAAAATTGTTCTGTCATATATTCTGTAACCTCTTTACCCTATTTTCATATTTCACATTGTGATCCTAGTTACTATAACCAAAAGAAGGGGCAGCAAAGCATTTAATCTTAAAAAGTTACATTCAAATTTAGTTTAAAAATGCAGGCTGACATTTTAGAGGTGTGAAAGATGTTTCTATGCAGTGGTAGGAGCAAATATTTTACACACCCTCAATTTTTTTTGTGGTTTAGTCTTGCTGAAATCTCCTTCAGCCTTCTTTTTCTATCTCTCTTTCTTCCTATTTTTTTTTTTATTTTTATATTTCTGAATTAAGCTTTCATCTAACATTCAAGTAAACAAATCAGGTGGGTATTTTGGGGTTTGACAATACTAACTAGAAGCCGCTGTTTGACACGGACAAAATGAACTTGCTTTGTCTCTTTTCTGCTCATTTAAGTTCTTCTTGTTAGTTCAACAGGGGGAGCAATATATGAGACAAATCCACAGCATAAACACATAGCTATTTGCTATGACTTGCAATAGTGTCAGCTGTTAATGGGTTTTGCAGTCAGTAAGCAGCATTACAAGGGAAGCTTACAATGAAACTGTCTGTGGTTCAGATATCTACCTCTTTCAGTCGCAAATACACTTTTACTCATTAAATAATAAAACACCTAACCTGGTTAGTTTTGTTTGATTTTAGCAAAGTTGGGTGACAAGGAATCAGCCACAGGGAGTCTAGGGAGACTAGACTTAAACCGCAGCTATGCCATCGGTGATCACGGGAAACGATCTGGAAATCTCAGCAGTACTTGCCTGCGTTGGTCATCAGTAAGCATTGCTGGCACAAGCCCCTCAATGTCTTAGATTAAAATCATATTTTAAGTTGTGCATCTGTTAATTCTAAGGCAAAGAGATTCTGCAGAGTCACCTTAAAAATAATGAGAATAACCACAACTACCTATTCCACCCAGTCTTTTACTTTGCTACTAGGCAGTTGTTTTCATCGCTATTACTACTCAGGGCCAGTGGAAACAGAACCCAGAGCAGCTGCATCTTTGGAATAGGCTGACTGAAAAGATCCTGCTCCCATATTTCTGCATAATGAAAGGGAGTACAGATTATTTATTTGTAGCGAAAGACAGTTCAAAAATTTAGCCATCAAAGAAAGCTAGCATCACCTAGATACAGTTTAATTATTTTCTTTATGTTATGACAGAAAAACTACACTCCATTTTTCAGTTATGTTTAAGAACTGAGTTTGGAAATTATCAGTTGGCCAAACATAAAACCTCCTCTATGTATGAAACCACAAGGGAGAAATAGGCCATACTCATAAGCTAGAAATTATTAGGTTGTTTTTTTTCCTTTGGACCTACTCTGTGTTAAGTAACTGTAGGTTTTTCTATGTGTTTTATTTGATGGTGCTACAACAAGTGAATATATCTAGGCAAGATAGTGTTTCAGGCAAGATAAGCTATGTGACAACCACAGAAAGCCAATATCTGCTGTCCTTGCACAGGTGAATCCCTTATGAAAGTAAAGGAATATATAGAAATAGCAGGATGTGTATCCCATTCCTTCAATAAAAGGAAGAAATTTGATGCATGTTGAAAGTCCTAGTGCTGGGCATTTATATTAACTGATGCATCTGTTCAAAGCTACAGCTTGTACTGAAGTCACCATAACCTGAGGGAGAACATAAGCTTCCTTTTTTCTTGTCCTCCACAAACAACTCATTGTCATGGCCAGAAAAGGTTCCTAGTTAAGTGTGGCTTATAGCTGTTTTATTACTGATATTTCTGAGAGGAGTTTGACAGCTGCAGGTTCTTTCAGTACTCGTTGGAAAGAACAGCAGCAGTTTAGAATTTTACCACATACACTGGATTTAGTGCTGGCTTTGTACAAAGATGGGGGGAAATGTTTTGCAGAATTTTCATACAGGTAATAAAATTGCCTAGTAAAACAACAGCTTTTAGCATCTTAATTGCTGTCATCAGTAGTGGTGCTCAAGGATATAAGCCTATAGTAAGTATGCAGGGAGAGAAAAAGTGATGCTCAGAGCAAACTAACTTCACAAGGAGCATAGACTTACAGGATGGTTGGGGTTGGAGGGGACCTTTAACAAGCATTTAGCCCAAATCCCCTGTCATAAGCAGGGACAACTTCAAGTAGATCAGGTTGCTCAAAGCTGCATCCAACCTGATCTTGAATGTGTCCAGAGATGGGGCATCTACCACTTCTTTGAATAGCCTATTGCAGGATTTCACCAATGTGATCATAAAAATGTTTCTGGTATCTGGTTTGAATCTAGACTCATTCAGTTTAAAACAATTATCCATTGTCATGTTGTCACACGCCCTGTTAAAAAGGCTGCCCTCTCCATTTTTCTTAAAAGTCTCCTTTAGGTACTGGAAGATTGCAATAAGGTCTCTTTGAAGCCTTCTTGTCTCCAGGCTGGAAAATTCCAACTCTCTCAACCTTTCATTATAGGAGAGGTGCTGCAGACCTCTCATCACTTTTGTACATCTCCTCTGGACTCACTCCAGCAGGTCTGTGTCCTTCCTGTGCTGGGACCCCAGAGCTGGGTGCAGGGTTCCAGGTGGCTCCCAGCAGAGCAGAGCAGAGGGGCAGAATCCCCTCCCTCCCCTGCTGCCCACGCTGCTTTGGATGCAGCCCAGGACACGTTTGGCTTTCTGGGCTGGGAGTGCCCATGGCTGGGTCATGTCCAGCCTCTCACCTACCAGCACCCCCAAGTCCTTCTCACAGGGCTGCTCTCCATCTGTTCATCCCCAGCCTGTGCTGATACTGAAGTTTACAAGGTAAAAGCACCTTGAACTTGGTCTTATTTAATCTCATATGGTTCCAATAAGTGCACTTCTGGAACTTGTTTAAATCCCCTAGGACAGCATCATGCCCTTCAGTCATCTTACTGAATAACAAATTACTGCAAAGGAACACCATGCTCCCATTTGGCAATGAATATTCAGATGTTTTGGGCTGTACTTTATTTAGTATTTATACCTTTTGAGCTGTCCACATGAGATCATTTGAAGATTTTCATATCACATCAAAACAATTTTTTCAGATATCTGACACTTGGCATTTGGGTGAAGTCCTCCGTTCACCTCAGTGATACCTTGCCCTTATACATGGAACACTGCAGATCTGTGTGCCATATTAGGAATTAGTTTGCCACTGGCAGATTTTCTTCTTCAAGAAAATTTTATTAAAATATCTTTATTTTGTCCATTTTTGTAATATAAAGTACATATATTGATAAACATTTTATGTTACACAGTTGATATTTTTATCCATTTAAAATCCCACTTTTCCCTACAGATTCAGTCAGAGGTTTCAAAAAATACTCCTGAATTTGGACAGCCTGTTTGTTTCCTATTTCTGTGTCAGTCATGTTATACTAACATTAAATGTAACAGTCCCTGAGACAGGATCTTTAATAAAACAAAATTACTGAAAATTACTATCATGGAAAGCAGGCATGTTGACTTGGATACTTTTTTTTTCTTGGATACTTTAAATTTTTTTTTCTGTGTCAGGTAGAAGTGGTACATAAGTAATATATTTCATTCAAAATAAATTAGAGTAATGCAATTATAATTGCCTTCATTTTAGACTTAAAAATGGTCAAGGATAAATATATGGAACCTGAGTATGAAGTAGAGGAGAAGTGATTCAATTACTGAAAAGTGTATAATATAGAGAACCTAGAGATTTTTCCAGACTCATCAAAGAGTCAGTACCCTCCAGGAAGTCTCTCAAGGATGCCTAGGCTGCGATACATCTGCTGCCTTAGGTTCCTGTGCTACATCCAATGTTCCTTGTGACCATGTTGTTACTTTTGGAGCCTGCAATAGCACAATATTTAATTTAGAATTGCACCTTATGACATATGCTAAGACGTTCTTGACTTTCATCTATCGTTCTCTTCAGAACAGCATTTGAAGGAGCACCTTTAGTTGAACTTTTAGAGAATTAAGTCGTTAAGATTCATATACCCACAAGTTTTAACCTAGTTTGGAACATTGACCTTTATTTATTCAGTTGGTAGGATTTCTTATTTTTGAGCATGCTTGGCCCAAAAACTGCTCTTGACTCTAGCCTGGAGAAAAGTTATGCAAACTCTTTTTACTGCAACTTTCTAAATAGACATAAAGTCTAAGCAAATTATTCCAGTGGGGAACCTTGCTCAGGCTATGTATGCCAAGACTTTCTAAGTCTTCATTCAGGCTTGGTTTGGGATTTTGAGTCAAACCCTGCTCATGACTCAAGACAGCACCAACTCTGTCATCACAATGCATCAGAACAGGAAACATCTCCACTGGCACTTCAAGCTACCAGGATTTCCCCAAGATCAAAAAATTTTGGAGATGCCACTGAACCTAGATATTGCACAAAGCATGTAAAACATCATGTAGAAACCTTGATAACATGACTACCTCTTCAAAATTCAGAGGACTCTGTTTAGAACCAGTCCAGCAAACCTCCTGATTTACTTTTGCTATTATTAAGACAAAGTCAGAAATGTTGACTTGGTGATGATATTAATTATGATGAAAAGAGCTGCCTATAGTCTAGCTAAACTGTGATGTGTGCTGTTCATGCAGTATCATTAGCCAAGTGAATGCCACAACTCTTCACACAAAGAAATTTTGTACTAACAGTTATATTTTCAATCAATTTATTTCATCAATAAACCCAGAGGTAGCAGCTACCCAGAATAAAGCAGTACAAACTCAAATCATAACGCTAAGTTCTAACACTAACTCACTTTTTAAGTGACAGAAGTAGAGAAGTAATACTAGAACCAATATAACACTCAGGGAATTTTTATATCCTTTTGTTTCCATCAAAAGGTATTACAATTAGATAGTCTAATTTATAGAAATAGCTCTTTCTGGAAAGAAGTAATCAAACCAAGTTAATACATTTTTAACAAAGAGAGATTTATATGGCATCAGTTTCAAAGCACTTAAACCAAAGAATCTTAGCAGAAAAAGCTTATTTTAGGGTAATACTACCCTGTGGTCAGAAACTAGGTCAGCATTGCCCACCTAAGGCTCTTTTCTCCATCAGTGCTCTAGATATCTGATTCTGTTGATGATTGAATGGATGCAAACCAAAACAATCTCATCAAAACTTGCGAAAATCAGTAGTAAGAAAATAAAACAGGGAATCAATGCAGTGTCCTTCTAGAATTATGTCTTCTGCTGTCTCATTGCCAAATTCGTTTTTACCTTCACCGTGACTCATAATAAATGTCTTAGTCTTCCCTTGACTCTTAAATTCCTCTTTCTAAATGCCAAGAGGTCTTGGATGATTCCAGGAAATAACATAATTCACTGTCATTTTGTCTTCCAGTCATCTTTAAGGCCAGTTAAAAAAAGACCTTCTAGGTGTTTTCGGTTTCTATTGTTGTTTGTTTGTTTGTTTTTAATGACTACAAGATGGTCTTATGCCTACACAAACAACTGCGATAATCATGGGCTTCAAACCTTTAAGAACAGACTTTCATAGCTTTCATTGCCTAAGTCTCTCTACCATTTTGTTCATCTCATCAGAAAATGATAAGTGCTACTTTGCATCAAAAGTCTAAGACAAAGGTCATGTTCTAGCCAATACCATACTTGTATAGGAGGATTTAAATTAAAACCTCAGGAAAAAACAGCAATACCTAAATCATGTGTTGGTGGTTTACCTGATGTACTCTCTAAGAATGCTATAGAACTAGAATGCTCTGTCTTTGCTCAAATATCTATGTATCTCTCTTTGCAAACTCATTGCATATAATTTTAATTGTCTTTGGGCCAAACAAAAAATCTAAGTGAGAAAAACAAGCATGCACTGAGCTTAGTGCCTTGTACTAAATCTGTAGCATTTGTAACTCCCTGCAGCAACTCCTCTATAATCACTTTTCTGAACAAGCTTGTCTGATTTGTAACCTCCCTGGGCTCATGTTAAGGCCTAATAGCTGTCCTAATAGTATAATCCTTCTTCACAAGTCAGCTGCTTCGTTCAAGGCTCCTTGCAGCAAATAGTTTCTTGGGTCTTGTGAGTTTTTCAGTATTCAGCTGGCACTGTGTCTTTGTTTGGAAAGGCAGCATAACAGCCATAAGGTGTCTGTTCTGCAGGGGGAAGAGTTGCTCACGGATCCTAGCTCAGCAGCTGTGAACATTTTGTGTCATAGTCCCCATCTGCTTGTTTCAGAGGTCGCATCATTAAATGATGCCCCAAATGCCTGCGTCCACATAAAGGCTGAGCTGTAGTCATGGGAACTTAATCAGATAGCATTTCCTGTTGCTAACCTTCAATGCCATA
>VYZP01000249.1:0-14593 GCA_013400635.1 Hypocryptadius cinnamomeus
TGGGATGGGATGGATTTCAGTGTGTCTTTCAAGAAGAGACCAGGTGCAGGTTTTTTAAGAATTGAACTTTTGAGCTGTTCATGACAATAGTAATGTTCCGTTAAGTCTCTTTTTTTTTTTTTTTTTTTAATTAAGTAATGAAAATATTTTATTTTTAATTTTCACACGGAAAGCTGCCATTTTCTCAAGTTTGGCGGTTGATGTCATGCAGAAGGTGTTGGTCCCTCCCACTGTGTTCGGGAACAAGAATCCTTTTCAATACGTCAAGGCCACTTTCTGTGATTTGAAGCACATCTCCGAGGCAGCCTGAGCACACTGGAAGCTGTGCTGGTCTGTAATTAACTCTGCTAAATGAAGTGTTCTGTGTTCATGGCAGCCACGGACACTGCGCCACGTTCCCGGGGTGGTCCCAAACTGTTCCCAGCTGCAGTTTGGTGCAGTTTGAGCTGTCTGTGCTTGGTCTGTGTGCTCTGCTGAGGGGCTGCGAGTTCCGAGAGAGCTGTTACTGCCAGGGCACTGCTCCCGTGGGGAATATTCCAGTGCAGCGTGCCCAGCCGCGGGACGGGAGCGAGGAGTGGGATCCCAGAGCCCTGTCCATGGCACCGAGCCCCCTGTGAGCACACACAGTTCTGGGTTTGTGCTTTGTGAGCCTGGGCCGGGCTGTGAGGGGAGGGAGAGCCGCGCCGGTCCCAGAGCAGGCCCGCAGCTCTGCTGGGCATGGCTCCCGCACACAGAGCTCCCACCTTCTGCCCCCTGTGCCTGCAGGATTTATGGAGCGCTGAGGAAGGTGCCTGAGGAATTTATTTGTTTGCCCTTGGAGCGCCGCTCTGAGCACTGCCTGTGCCGCGGGTTCCTGCGGGGCTTGGGCCCTCACACCGGCCTGTGCCGTTCCCTGCTGAGTGATTTATCCCCTCACTGGAACTCCGGGGGGCATTTCCTTACCCCTCACACCAGCCTGTGCCTGTGCCGTTCCCTGCTGAGTGATTTATCCCCTCACTGGAACTCCGGGGGGCATTTCCTTACCCCTCACACCAGCCTGTGCCTGTGCCGTTCCCTGCAGAGTGATTTATCCCCTCACTGGAACTCTGGGGGGCATTTCCTTACCCCTCACACCGGCCTGTGACATTCCCTACCCAGTGATTTATCCCCTCACTGGAACTCCGGGGGGCATTTCCTTACCCCTCACACCGGCCTGTGACATTCCCTACCCAGTGATTTATCCCCTCACTGGAACTCTGGGGGGCATTTCCTTACCGGGGCACTGGGAAGGATCTGTTTGTTCAGCCCCGGTGCTGCCTGGCTCCTGCCCGGGGTGCTCTGCATGGCATGTTCCCCCTCAGCACTGGGGAATCGCTGTGGGGAATGTGGATTGTGGGGTCTGTAGGGAAAGCAGCGGCACGGTGGGATCTGGGTGTGCAGTGGGCTGTGGGGCAGGTGGAAAAGAAGCACCTGGAACCCCCATCCCACATCCCTGCGGCCTGAGGGGCACTTGGGGCAGTAAAAGGTGTGTGTGTGCAGGTGCGTGGTACAACAGATGGAGGGCAGGGATAGATTAGGAATTCTTGGGAATGACGAATTGTTCCCTGGCAGGGTGGGCAGGTCCTGGCACAGGGTGCCCAGAGCAGCTGGGGCTGCCCCTGGATCCCTGGCAGTGCCCAAGGCCAGGTTGGACACTGGGGCTTGGAGCAGCCTGGGACAGTGGAAGGTGTCCCTGCCATGGCAGGGGTGGCACTGGGTGGGCTTTGAGGTCCCTCCCAGTCCAAACCAGTCTGGCATTCCATGGCTGGGCTGTCCCAGTCTGACTCCCAGTGAATGGGGTTTGGAAAATTGCCCCTTTCCTGCCTCAACTTCCCCTAAAACCAGCTCTTCTCCGCACAGGGCTCAGAACAAGGACACATTCCAAGCCCTGTAGTGCCTCTCCAGCTGTCTGGGGGAAGCCACAGCTAAACCATGGTTTAGGAATGATGGGGGAAAAGTGAGCTGCCCTTCTCAGGGGGAACGCCAGATCTGCTCAAATTTGAGGATTTTCTGGACATTCTACACTCGGTGTTCCCATGTGACTCTGGGCAGTCTCAGGGAGGGTTAAGCTGGGTTTTGCACAGGCAGAGGAGCAGCAGCTGTAGGGTAGCACTAGAGCTGGGCTCAGGGAAGGTTTGGGGGGTTTCCTTCCTTGGGTTCTTGCTTACACAACATCAGTTTAAAGTGCTGAACTGCAACAGAGTTGCATCATGCCAGAGCTCTTCTCTGTGTGCTGAGGATGAAGAGTATGTTGTCCAAGGAGTTTCCAGCTTGTCTTTTGAAGCTTCTTTATTACTGCAAAGGACCTGGAGGATTTTGGAAATTCTGTGTTCAGGGAAAGAGCATCTGAGGTTTGGGATCACTTTGAAATCCCTGCTGTTCCTAAAGCACAAGTGGCCATGTGTCTCCTGGTCCTCAGGGAAGCCAGGTGTGGGAGCTGCCTCTCCATGTGGATTTTTCAGACCAAGGGTGAGGTTTCAGGAGCTGCTGAGCTGATAGAATCACCACTTGTCATTTCTGGAAAGCATTCCCTCCTTCCCTTCTCCCCTACTCCCTTCCTTCTCTCCTTCCCCCTTGACAGCACAAGAGGGAATGGCTTCAGGCTGGGCCAGGGCAGGCTCAGCTTGGACAGCAGCAGGAATTTGCCCACGGAAAGGGTGCTCAGGCCTTGGCAGGGGCTGCCCAGGGAGCTTTGCAGTGCCCATCCCTGCAGGTGTCCCCTGGAGGTGGCACTGAGTGCTCTGGGCTGGGCACAAGGTGGGCATGGGGCACAGCTGGCACTCCATGGGCTGGGAGCCCCAGGAATTTGGGGATTCCCTTCTGGTTTTGGCAGCTCCTGCTCTCACCCCCCAGGTTTCATGGCCTAGAGGTGACACCTCACGTTTTGTGTCACCTTTTGCTGCCCCAGCACTGCCAGGACTGCTGGCATGAGGAGCCTCAGGATTCCAGTGCTGCTTTTGGTCTGTATCTGTTCTAGAAAGTTCCTCTTTCTCTGATCACCCTCAGAAAACAGCCACTTCAGGAGGGGTGTTTTTTATCTGAGGGTTGAATCTCCTCACTGCCCCCTCTAAAAGTAGCATTTCCATCTTCCAGTGTAGCAAAGCGTAAAATTCACAATTTAATCTTGGTTTCACAGTGACTCATTTCAAGATTTTCTTTTTAAATTGTTTTTTTAGTAACAACCTTTTCAGTGAGGCAGCTCCAGGCAGGCAGGGCTCATTCACTGCTGGCATGGTGCCACTCAGAGCTGGGGGGGCTTCTCATTTCCCCATTGGATTAAAAACCAGCAATCTCACTTTGGGGCAGGAGGTTTAGAGTTCAGCAACACCTGCCTTGTAGCAGCACGTTTGGGATCATTGCTGTTTGCCCATCCCATCCATGGAGGATTTTTTTCTACCTGAGGGAGCGCCTGGGGCTGGGCCAGGCCAGGGCAGGCTGCAGAGCAGGGAAAGGTTCTTCCCCAGAGGCTGCTGGCACTGCCCAGGCTGCCCAGGGAATGGGCACGGCCCCGAGGCTGCCAGAGCTCCAGGAGCCTTTGGCCAGCACTGCCAGGGATGCCCAGGGTGGGGTTGGTGGGCTCTGGGCAGGGCAGGGGTGGCACTGGGGGATCCCTGGGGGTCCCTACAGCTCAGGATATTCTGCGATTCGCTCATTCTCCTGGCTCTGATGTAACCCAAAGTGCTCACGTGTGGCTGGCAAGGAGGGGAAAATACTTTAAAACTGCTCTTTTCCTAATGTGAATGATCTTTGCCTGCTAGAACAGAGATTTATTTTCATTTGTGCTGCTGGTGCTGCCCCTAAATTGCTGTTTTTCACACTCTGCACCCCTGTGCTGTGTGGTGTCTCCTGGCAGTGACTGGGCACAGGGAAGGAAGTACCTGGGGCTTGGGGTGATTTTTTATAGTGACATTGAGTGGAAAAAAGATGTGTGGGGTTTTCTGGGAAGAGTCTTCCTCCTGCCCAGGTGTGAGTGGAGGTCAGGATTCCCCCTCGGGAGCGGTGTGGCCCTCTCCTGCAGCCTGTCCTGCAGAGAGATGTCACTTTCTTCCTCATTTACCTCTAACCCCTTGTCCTGCCATGTCACTGACTTTGTCCCATGTGGGATCTGGTGGCATTCCATTGCTGAGGCACTGCACAGGCAGTGCCTGGCACATCCAGGATCTTCTTCTGGGATTCCCACTGTGGCCGTTTTCCTGGAACTAAACAGGTCTGTGAGGACCAAGAATAACAGAACTTGGCTTTCTTGTGGACTTGTGTTATTCACAAGCTCCTTCCTCCTCCTTTCCTCCCCCTTCTTCCCATGCCTTTGGCTTTCTTCTTCTCCATGTGCCAGGATCCACATCTGCCTTGAGTCCCCCTTTGCTGCTGTCCTGATCCTTATGAGAAGGGAATTATGCAGGAGACTGGCTTTGCTTGAGTTTGGAGAAGTAGAAGATAACGGGATCACTGGGAAGGGTTTTTATTCCCAAAGAAGACAAAGTGATGGCTGCAGGCTGTTGTTGAGGTTGGATAATTGAGGTTAGGGTTAGGGATTTCCTGTGGGATCAGCTGTAGGAATCTGGGGACAGGTCTTGTAGTCCTGTTCTTCAATGGAAGGGAAGGACTTTGCTGGGAAAGGCACGAGCTGGCTGCAGCAGCGTGGGTGGTTTGGGAGCAGCTCATTCCTTCTGTCTGGAGGAAAAGCAGATTGTGCAGTGTGTGCCATGGCCAAGGCAGAGGCTGTTGTCACCCTGTTTCCTGCTCTGCAGGTTCCTGTGAACATGGGAATCATCCGTTCTTGGTGAGACACATGAGGGATAAATAAGGCTGGAATTGGGAGAAGCTGTCCTTGTACGGCAGCCTGGGAATGGTGCTGCTGCCCTTGGATTAATTATGCAGAGGATGTCTGGGAAGGGAGCAGGGCAGTCCTTGGAGCCTGGGCTGCTGGAGAGGAGGAGGAGGAAGAGGCCAGGAAATGCAGGGAAGAGCCCTTCTGAAGGTCCACATTGCTCCTGGGGCCCTGGGCTCCCTCAGCCATCCTGTGAGGCTGTGAAGGTGAGACAGAACTGGGCTGTGAGCCTGGATTTTGGGTCAGCTCTGAGCTCTCCATCCCAGGCCTCCAGCTTGGAATGGACATGGAGCTGTTGGAACAAGTCCAGAGGAGGCCATGGAGAGGCTCCAAGAGCTGCAGCCAGGCTGGGAGAGCTGGGGGTGCTCACCTGGAGAGGAGAAGGCTCCAGGGAGAGCTCAGAGCTGCTGGAGAGGGACTGGGGACAAGGCCTGCAGGGACAGGACCCAGAGAATGGCTTCCCACAGCCAAGACCAGCTTGGATAGGGCTTGGAGCAGCCTGGGACAGTGAAAGGTGTCCCTGTCCATGGCAGGGGTGGCACTGGGTGGGCTGTGAGGTCCCTCCCAACATGAGCCTTTCTGCCATTCTATGATCTCTCAGTAAATTCTGACAGCAAGAGAGGAATTCTGTATTTCCGTTACCTTGTCAGAGCTACCAAAATTTTTGTTTCTGTATCTTGAGCTCTTCCTGCTCCAGGTGTTCTTTTCCCAGAGCTGGCCCTGGGAATGCTGGCTTTGGGCAGGCAGTGCTGCAGGGATGGATCTCCAGGCTCAGGGGTGGCGGGATGGAACAGCAGCAATGGTGTGGGTTTTTCTTTGGCTTGTAAGCTTTCTTTGGCATCTTCAGCTTTTCAGGCAGGGATGACTCACTCATCCATTATGTGGTTTCCTGACTTTCAGATTTCTCTTTCACTCCATGATTATGGCTTTGGATCCCAGTGTGCAGCAGCCGGCGCTCGGCGCCGTGGGCTGGGGCTGCCTGGAGCGGTGACTCACGGCTGGGATGGGGGCTCAGGGGGACTTGGATTCCTTCCCACCCCTCACTGGGAGTCTTTCAGAGTACACTGAACAGAAGCTCTGGCTGCTCCTGGATCCCTGGAAGTGTCCAAGGCCACCTTGGATGGGGCTTGGAGCAGCCTGGGACAGTGGAAGGTGTCCCTGCCCATGGCAAGGGGTTGGACTCGATGATCTTTGAGGTTCTTCCCAACCCAAACCATTTTGGGATTCTGAAAATCACTGGAGAGCTAGTGTGGGCCATGGGATAATCCTGTCTCTTTGCAGAACGGGAATGTTAATCCTGGGTCCCTGAGAACTGGAGCAGGTGCCACAGGATTGTCCAGTCCTGTGGATTCCTCTGGTGCACAGCACTGCCAGGGCTTTGTAGAGCATTCCCAACACATGGAATCACAGAATCCTGCAGTGGTTTGAGCTGGAAGGGGCTGCAAAGCTCATCTGGTGCCACCCCCTGCCATGGGCAGGACACCTTCCACTATCCCAGGTTGCTCCACATCCCATCCTTGGGCATTTCCAGGGATCCAGGGGCAGCCACAGCTTCGGTGGGCCAAGGCCTCACCACCCTCCCAGGGAAGAACTTCCCCCAGTCTCCTATCTAAGTCTCCTCTCTTCGTTTAAAACTGTTTCCTGTGTCCTGTTAGTGTCTGCCTGTGTAAAAGGTCCCTCTCCCGTCAATTTTGGATGGCCCTGGCTGTGGCTGCAGTTCAAATGATTCAGTTTTGTTCCACACAGTGGGGCAGGAATGTGTCAGTAGTCAGATTTCTTGGTTTATGGTTATGAAGTATAATCTCCAGTTATTTCAGCTCCTTAGAACTTCCCTGCCCACGGGATATTTTGGCTTCTGCTGCTCCTCAGAGAAGGCCCTGACGTGGTATTTTGGAGCTGCCCGTGGGCAGAGCTGCTGTGCCTGGCAGGGTGGTACCAGAACAACCTCTGCTATCTTATTTATTCAGCCCAGGAGAAATGTCCCCCAGGCCTTGGGCTGAGGAAAGCACACAGAGATCCCTCCCTCCAGAAGGAAATGGGTGAAGTTGGCACTTGGAGGCCAGAGCACCCAAGCCAGGGTGCCCAGATCTGCTCTGGGGAGGTTTGGGAGCCACAGGAGGGTGGAATCATTCCCAAAAACTCTGCTGGACACGGTGGGGTTATTCCCAGATAGAGGGGATCGTGTGTTGGGACAGCATGGGCAGCAGGATGGGTGGGCACTGCCAGGACAGGCAGATCCTGGGATGGGATGGGATGGGATGGGATGGGATGGGATGGGATGGGATGGGGGCATGTATTCCCACCCCAGCAAACACCAGCCTTGTTTTTTGGGGGTTGTGTGTGATTTGGGGGTGTGTGTTGTTTTAGTGGGGTGGAAAGAGTAAAGCACTTGATGAAAAGTAGGGACAAAGTTCTGGTGGGAGGGACTGGGTGGAAGCCAGGGATGAAAGGGCTGTGCTGCTGCTGCAGGGAAGAGAAGGGGGAGGGTGTTTGGAAGCAATGGGCTGACATTAAATCAGTAAATTGGTGCACAGAGAGGATGAAAAAGGCTGATTGCACTCAGTGGTGAGAGAATTTATGGTAGTAAATAAATGCTGAGCGTGTGCCAAGGAGAAGAGCCCATTTGGGGAAGGAATTTTAAGGTTTTAATTGAGTGTAAGTTCATGACTGTACAATAACCTCCCTTTGCTGCTTAATTCCTTCCTGTGGCTGTGTTCAGCTGTGGTGGTGCAGGAGGCTCCGTGCATCACACAGGGCTTCCTCCTGCATCTGTGTGACCCTGTGTGGCTTTGTCATGCTGATCCTGGGGCGGGGGGCACTCCCAGAACAGAGGCAGCTCTGGCCCCAGGAGCTGGGTACAGCCTGTTTCCCTGGGCACTGTTATTAAATGGTTTGTGAACATTTAGGGCTGGCCCTTCCAGCAGAGACACCCGAGGGCGTTGGTACTTCTTTGAAAGTCTCTCAGAGATCAAACGGTCCAACCTCTGCTTGGATTTACATTTTTTCTAGACTGTTTAATCTGACTTGGGTACAAGGATTTGGATTTTTGCATCGTGCGAGGTGCTCCCCTAGAGGAAAAAAGTCTCCTTGAACTCCTGCTAAAACTTCCACAGTCACTGAAGGTTGGAGCAACCTGGCACTGGCTGGGGGTGGCACTGGATGGGCTTTAAGATTCCTTCCAAACCCAGCCAGTGTGGGATTTCAAGGGGTGGAAAACTGGCTGAGTGCAGTGAGTCCCTGCTGAGCTGCTCCAGACCCTGCTGTCCCAAGGGTGATGGGAACCCAGGAGCAAGAGCACAGGGATAATTCCCTGTTGAGCAGATACTTTAATGCTCTCCTTGGTCTGCTCTGAGCAAACTCCCTGCAGCTGCCAGGGCCTACATCCCAGAACTGCTGGGAGAGTCACTGCAGGAGTTTCCACTCTAGAAGGGAGGTGGGAACATGGATGAGGTCCATGTTGGTCATGGAATCACAGGCTGATTTGGTTGGGAGGGACCCCACAGCCCACCCAGTGCCACCCCTGCCATGGCAGGGACACCTTCCACTGTCCCAGGCTGCTCCAGCCCCAGTGTCCAACCTGGCCTTGGGCACTGCCAGGGATCCAGGGGCAGCCCCAGCTGCTCTGGGCACCCTGTGCCAGGGCCTGCCCACCCTGCCAGGGAACAATTCCTCATTCCCAAGATCCCATCCAGCCCTGCCCTCTGGGTTGCTGCCTGCCCAGAGCAAGACTTAGTGCCCTGGCTCTGCACCTCCCAGGGAAGGAGTCTGCCTGGGAAAGTAGGTCAAAAGGAACAGGAGAACGAGCATGTGCTAAAATCCCGATTCTGTTTGATAAATCTTTTTTTTTTTTTTTTTTTTGACAAAAAGTATTTATATGTGAATTTGCCATGTGTTTGTGGCCGAGTGTGGTGCGTTAGACCTGCAGTCTGACAGTTCTCTCTGTAGTAAACAAGCTGTACAGTGTCAGCTTGAAGTATAAAACCACTCTGAGTTCTCCCCTGACACTGGAATGGCTGGATGCTCTTGTAGCTCCATCAGGCTCTGATGTTTGGAAATCAGAGCTGCAGACCCAGGATTATGACTGTGCCCTTTTAGCCTTGCTCTCTTTGCTCTTGCTCTGCAGCCTTGCAAGATGTCAGGGTTTCCAGGGTTCCCCTTGCTATTCCTTACCCCTCCAGAGGGAATGGAAATCTCTGGATACATCCCTGACAGCTTAGTGCCTTCGTTAAAATTCCTGAAGCTGTCCTTGGCATTTTTTAGTTGAAACCCAGAGTTCCAGGGGAGGAACCCTGAGCACGGAAGTTCAACCGAGCCCTTGTTTACACGGGTGAAATATGTAAACAGTTCTTTTTCCCCAAATATAGGGCTTTTTTTCCTTGGCTGCCCTCCCGGTGTTTATAAAAGCCAGTTATGTAAATGACAATTGTAATAATTAAGCTGCTGTTCAGTGCTGTCCCTAGGGCTGCTGCTGCAGAGCTCGGAGCTGCAGGGGCTTGGGGCATTATTGGAGATAATGGGACCTCACAAAAGGAGATCAGGGGAAATTAAACAAACAAAATCCTTGTTAGAGAGAATCTCCCATGAGAAAGGAAAGGTCTGGAATGAAGTGATGTTACAGGGGAGCTCTGGAGATCATCCTCTCCAGCCCTGCCCAGAGCTGCTGGTTCAGGGCCATGTCCTCTTGAGTTTTGGGTGACCCTATGGCTGGAGCCTCCACAGCTTCTTTGGGTGGCTTGTGCCAGCCAGGACCACCATAAGTCACATCTTTGTCATCTCTTACAAAACCACCCCAAAATGCTTTCCATGGTCGGTGAAAATGGCTTCAAATTGCCCTGAGGAGGGGAGGTTCAGGTTGGATCTTGGGAAGAATTCCTTAATGGAAGATGTTGTCCAGCTCTGGCACAGGTGCAGTCACATCCCTGGATGGATTTCGCAGGTGTGGCACTTGGGGACATGGTCAGTGGTGGCCTTGGCAGTGCTGGGGAATGGCTGGACTCGATGGTGTCCAAGGGCTTTTCCAAGTTCGATGGCTCAGTGAAATTCCAGCTGTGCTTTGGCCCTTCAGCCTCAGGCTCCTTTGATGATCTGGGTGGTGGCACCTTTGGGGTGGCAGCAGGACCCCCCAGCAGAGGCTGCAGAGTGCCTTTGGTGGGGACAGCGAGCCCTGAGGGGTGAGGGATGGAAGGAAGGGGCAGGAGGGATGTGAGGACGGGCAGGGGGGATGGGAGATGAGCAGGAGAGATTGAGGGCAGCAGGAGGGATGGAAGAGGGGCAGGGGGAATGGAAGAGGGCTGCAGGAGGAGGGATGGAAGGAAGGGGCAGGAGGGATGTGAGGACGGGCAGGGGGGATGGAAGGGGGGCAGGGGAAATGGAAGAGGGGCAGCAGGAGGGATGGAAGAGGGACCAGCAGGAGGGATGTGAGGCCGGCAGGAGGGATGGAAGGAGCAGCAGGAGGGATGGGAGGGGTGGAAGGACCATGGAAGGAGCAGCAGGAGGGATGGAAGGAGCAGAAGGGGTGTAAGGCCGGCCCGTGTTTTTGTGCCCCGGTTAATGGCCCATCAAGGACACCCCTTGGGAGAGACAAGGGACTCTTTGTTCTGCACGGCGGGGCAGATGCAGCCTGTGAGTCGATGGTGGGGAGATAAAGAGCAGGCCTGGAGCCACCGAACAGCGGGATGGAGACAGAAGGTTCCCGATGACTCAGAGGGGCGGGGTGGGAGTGGAGGTGATGGTGGTGCTCCTCAGGAGCCACAGCCCTGGGGAGGACCAGGCAGCAGGTGTCTCTTGGGGAAGCTGCTGGAGCAAAAGTCAGGGCTGGACGTTCTGGAGAGGGATATCTGCTTAAACAAAGCCAATTTTGCACTCATTTTGAGGCTTTTGTTCACTGAAGGTGTGTTGGAATAGCCTGATTGCAGTATTCCAGGCCTGCTTGGAGCAGCCTGGGACAGTGGAAGGTGTGGATGAGCTTTAAGGTTGTTTCCCACACAAAGGACGATTCTGTGCTGTGATCTTTAGGCTTAATCTTCCATCAGTCTTAGGCAAAGTGGCTGGTGCTGGTCTTTGTTCCTTCATTTGAGTATTCCTGCCCTGGAGATAACAGGGAGAGGAAGGGAGATAACAGGGAGGGGAATGAACAGCCCATTGTGGCTGCTGAAATGTTTGGATCATTCTGTTATCACTTCAGGGTTGTCTGCTGATTAAATCACTTGTGCCCCGTATTCAGGCTCCTTTTGGTCTTGATGAAAGCACCAAATTCCTCCCGGGTTTGGTTTGATTGCTGTTGATGGTGTAGTTGATTATCAGCACCTGGCAGCTCTTGAAAGCCTTGTTTTATTGCTCTTGCTGCTTCTCTCAGTCCATCTTCATTCCTGGCATTTGTGCTGCAAATACCCAGGGATTGTCCTTGGGGTGCAGGAAATCTGGGCAGGATCCCCTCAATCCTTGACTCCTCTAATCCTTCATCCCTTCCATTCTTCATCCCTTCAGGTCTCTTTCCCTGGTTGATCCCCTTGGACAGACGTGAGCCAGAGCTCAGGAGTTCCGTGGTCAGGAGGGGGTTAATCTGAATAAACCCACTTTTACAATAACACGACCTTCCCTTCCTATAATCCAAACTTTGCTACAGCGTTGTCATGTTCTCCCCTGCAACAACAAGCACAGGCTCGGAACAAGATAACCATGTAATATTTTGGGAGATATCGTTTAGCCTGGCTTCATTTTTCCTTCTGGAGTCGTGTCCAAGGGCAGCATAAACACAGAGACCATCTCGTGTCCCTGCTTGCTGCCTCAGAGATAACGGGAGCAGCCAGCACAGAAAGACCCAGCCAAAGTTCTGAGCCACGAGAGAGCTCTTGCAGGGTAGGAGAGGAACCCCAAATCTCTCCAAATCAGCCTCGGGGCATCCAGTGTTCTTCCGAGGTCCATGTGGTTCCGGGTGTCCCTTCAGGAGAGCCCTGGGAGGGGTTCCCGGTTCACTCACTGGTTTGGTCCCCAGTTCACAGCGCTGCTGGACTCCCCTGGCCACATGGACAGACATGAGCTAGCATGGAGTAAACTCCCAGAGGTTTGGGAAGCAGCAGGACACCAGCCCTGCCTCTGCAGGAGGCTGCATCCTTGTCCAGGCCATCTTGTCGGTGGGAATCCATTCCCTTGTCCCCAGTCCCTCTCCAGCTCTCCTGGTGCCCCTTTATGCCCTGTAAGGGGCTCTCAGGTATCTCTTCTCCAGGTGAACACCCCCAGCTCTCCCAGTCCCTGCAGCGCCTTGCACTTGGCCCTGCTGAGCTCCATGGCCTTGGCAAGGTCCCAGCTCTCCAGCCTGCCCAGGTCCCTGAGGATTCCCCGTCCCTGGGTCTCCTGTCACCACCTGGCAGTGCCATGGGGGGGCTGGATCAGCCCCGTTTGGTGCTTGCATGGACTCGGGCACGCAGCAAAATGTGAAGTGTTAGTCTTAGAAAGTAGAAGATGACGTGAAAAGCAGCCAGAAGAGCCCATTCTATAATCAGGAAGAGGGAAGGGTTTTAATTGCTGTGTTTTATAAACACACAGCTCTTCCTCCCCAAACACCCTGGCTGCGTGTGGTGCCAACACCAACAGCCTCCAAGGGAGAGGTGGAGCTGGGGCCGTGGGCAGGAGCCAGCCCCTGCTGGAAGAGCTGCCCCATGGGAGTGTGGAGGGCTGGGGTGAGAGGGGCAGCCCTGCTGTGCCCTGCCCTACCCTGCTGGGGCCGTGGGCAGGAGCCAGCCCCTGCTGGGAGAGCTGTCCTGGTGGAGTGTGGAGGGCTGGACTGAGAGGGACACCCTGCCCTGCTGGAGCTGGGGCCGTGGGCAGGAGCCAGCCCCTGCTGGGAGAGCTGTCCTGGTGGAGTGTGGAGGGCTGGGCTGAGAGGGACACCCTGCCCTGCCCTGCCCTGCCCTGCCTGCCCTCCTCGGCTCCGTGGGCTGTGCTGGTGGCCCAGCCCGCCGTGGCAGCCCAGGCAGCTGCAGGGACACTCTGGGGCAGGGTTGGTGCTGCTGCCTGAGGGGAGTTGGTGCTGCTGCCTGACGTGCTGCTGTTTGCCCCAGCAGAGTTCTGCCGCATCGACAAGGCCCTGTGCCACGACGAGGACGAGCAGCTGAGCTTCGAGGCCGTGCGCAACATCCACAAGCAGATGGACGACGACGCCAACGGCAACGTGGACGTGGAGGAGAGCGACGAGGTCAGTGCGGGCCGGGCTGTGCCCAGTGGAGCTTTGAGCAGCTGGAACAGGGGCTGGATGGAGTTAGGAGGAATAAAGAGGGTATTTATTGAAGGGCCTTCAAAGGCCACACCCTGGCAGCACTGCAGCCACAGTCGTGGCTCTGCCCATGTGGCTCCAAGATGGAAACAAAAGAGGGATTGGTCATGAGATCTCCCATTTTTATAAGTTTTAGTCCATTTGCATTCAGGAGTTAACTGTCCAATTAATAACTTCAAATGATGAAGTTTCATCCTCCTTGCTCGCTTGCCCGCTCTCTTTTCACGTTGTTTGTGCTTTGGGCCTGAAGTTTGAAGAGATTGTCCTTGAGTCTCCAGCTGGAATAGGATAGTTTTGTCTTCCCCACCCTGTGAAAAGATCCCAGTAACACTTAAAGCTAAAGCTGCACACCAAAACAGAACAGAGAAACTTCAAACCCAAGGTATCACCAGGGCCTTGTCCAGCCCAGTGCTGGGGCTGCTCTCACAGTCAGGCTGCTGTGGCCAGGGCTGCACCTGGGCTTGGTGCCTCCTCCTCAGCACAGAGGAAGCCACGTGTCACCTCGAGATGATCCAAAGGGTGTCTCAGCACTGTCACCAGTGCTGGCTGGGGCTTCTCTTTGCTGCTGGGGGTTTGTAGCCACTTCATTGTTATCAGAGCAGCTGTGGCTGCTCTGTCCTTGGCAGTGTCCAAGGCCATGTTGGATGATGCTTGGAGCAACCTGGGATAGTGGAGTGGGTCCCCTGCCCATGGCAGGGAATGGAATTAAATGAGCTTGAATATCCCTCCCAACCCAAACCATTCCATGATTTTATGTTTACTGCATTCTTCTAGCAGCCAGCTAAAGAGATTTCAGTCTGTATGTGCTCACTGCAAAAAAAGGAGCAGCTTTTTGTTGTGTCAGCCTTGGACATTTTNAAGCAAATCTTGCCCCTGCTCCCACTGCAGTCATTGGGAGCTCCTGGTACAAAACACTGCTGGGAATGTGTGCTCAGAGCCTTGGGACAGAGACACTGCCAGGGTAGGAGGAATTCAATGGGTTTCTCCAAGAGGCTCCAGAATCACTGCCTTGGTGTTCCTACAGCCACTCCCCAAACCCCTCTGAGCTGGATCTGAGATTGCTGAGCCCTGGCAGGGCTACTCCTGCTCCCAGCACCTCTGCTCTGCTTTTAGCAGGGCAACAGGCCTGGAAAAGGATCTGGAGCACCAGGAGAGGCTGAGGGGGCTCAGCCTGGAGCAGAGGAGGCTCAGGGGGGACCTTGTGGCTCTGCACAAGTCCCTGCCAGGAGGGGACAGCCGGGGGGGTCGGGCTGTGCTGCCAGGGAACAGGGACAGGAGCAGAGGGAACAGCCTTAATTGAACCAGGGGAAGTTCAGCTTGGACATTGGGAAAATGCCTCCTGGAAAGGGCTGTGCAGCCTGAGTGGTGCAGAGGGGCACAATCCCAATCCCTTTCCTGCTCCCCACACTGTGGGATCAGCCCAGGGCACAGGAATTTCAGTCCACAGGGCCTGTGGAGCTTCTCCCACCAAGCCC
>VYZP01000251.1:647-18779 GCA_013400635.1 Hypocryptadius cinnamomeus
ACTCTTTCTTGCTGTTCTTTCTAGTAAAATCTCCAGCAGTAGCCAGGGATGAGTACAGTAATTAATCCTTTTTATCATCTGAGATCAGCATGATTACTGGGCACACCTTTTAAGTGGAAATCTAGTCTGACATCCTGACCCTAATTACTCACAGCCATGATTAAAGATGGTGATAGAAAAAAGAATAATTGCACAACACAGATTTGCAAAATTCCACTCAATAAAGGGATTAAACCCAGAGACCACCATCAACACTTAAGTCGCAACATCCTCTGCATAAANAGTCGCAACATCCTCTGCATAAAATCAGCCAAAAGCAGGAAGGAACTAAAAGTTAGATGTCACAATATTCAAGGCAATACGAAGAAACAAGACATCAGATTGGCTTCCAGCCACAAGGAAGGTTGCAAACATCTCTTTTACACATTGCAGAACTGAGAGACCAAAATGAAAACATTTAAGAATGCAATTCACTGAGACACATTTGACACAACTCTCTATTTTAGGAGTCATTTTCAGAGTCAGGTGATTTGACATGCCATCAGAGAAGTACATGAATGAATCATAAGCAAATTACTTTTTTGAATCACTGACTAGGGAACATTGTCAAACTCTAATTTATTAGTTGTGTTATTTATTTGGATGATTATATCATTTATTTTGACAAAGGTAAATCAATTTTCAGTATTCATGTAACAAAAGCCATCACACAGAATGCATGATGCTGCACGTGCTAAGAGGAGCACAGCTGTGTCACTGGTGCTTGAAGGGGTCATATACAACAAAATTTCAAATTACTTCACCATAAAACCAGGAACTTGTGTAAAGCTGCTCACCATTCAACTACTACGAAGTACCTCCCAGTCCTACCTATCTAAGTTTTCTACGAATATAAATATTATTTTTTGCTGAATAAGGAGGCGAGCCAGCTTTATGCAAATCAACTGATTTTAAATATAAGCAGCTTAAGACAATCCTAAGAAGTGTTGTCTTAAATGTTCTGATTTACTTTTAATAGTATACCATTTATAACAATAAGTGAAACAGAAAACGGAGAGCTTGATCCTGCAACATATTCATGTGATTTAAAATGGAATAGTCTGCAAGACTTAGAATGTGGTAAATACTTCCAAGCCTAGGTACACTGACTTGGTAAATACTCAACTTTATGATGACACAGACAGATTTGTCAATGGCAAAATTGCTCCCATGTTCAACAAACTTAGTTCTTACCAGAAACACAGTAACATAAGTTTCAATAAATTCACTTTTAAATTATTACCATCATAGTAACATGGGTCTGAATTTCAATGCAGCATTGACTGCCCCGCCTGGACTGACAGTTCCTGACTCTTGAGAAGCTGTCTTCATTTCTATAATTTAAATATAATGAACCAAAAAAACAAAACCAAAAAAAACACCTACCATATTCCAACCATTACAGTGTTCGCCACAATGCGCTATACCCTAAGGAAATTATAAAAACAAGAGGCATAGGAAATCCAGACACAAGTCATTACCCCTGCTCTCTCATTTTTCTCCCTAAAATTGTGGTAACAAGAAACTACACTTGCATGCATACAAAAAAAATTAGAACTTACTATTCTGAACAAGAAGTAACACAAAATTTATTTTCCAGACAAGCTCAGATTATACTAGACAGTATAAGTAAGATCAGAAAATAGACCAGAAATTTGTTAAAAGCCATGAATACAAAATTATACATTTGGCTTCTCATAACCATCTCTTAAATAAGTATTAATAATAATATCAGACACTTTACCACACAAGCTCTAGCAAAAAGACTCTGAAAGTAGGTGCAGCTAAGGGTAAAGAATGGATTTTTACAGCTATTAGGAAACATTTTCAGGAAGCCGTTATTAAGAGTGCTATTAAGGGGTGTTCTGGTATGGTACAGTGATACACTTCCCCAGTCATCTAGGACATGTCTGGAAGCATTTGTACTTTGACAGTGCACAGATGCTCAGCTTAGAATTGAGATCCCCCTGTGAAAGGTAATAGGTATACAAAGGAAAAGATGTTAGGCTGGTAAAATGTGCATTTTGCTCCCCATATTAAAAGACGAGAGAAAGAAAAGCAGAAGAAAACAGCAAGCGATGGTACAGTTAACCCTTCTACTGTACACTGTAGTTATTTCAAATACAAGTAGATTTGGAGCAAATGAGGGCCCCATGATCCTATGCTTTAATTTGTAAAGCAGGAATGTGTCAGCACTGGAACTAGTAACACACAGACTGATAGTGCTACGAAGGAAACGTCAAAGCTCATGTGAAAAGCAATGTACAAGAGTGCACAGAAACACCTCATCCTGACTGTTTTTATTGTGACAGCATAAGGACAAGGACAGCTCTACTCTGTCTCTGAAGTCATCAGCCATTCTCCTTTGCTCTCTGATGGCCACTTGGCCTGTAGTTCACAGTCCCTGGTTTAAGTCAAACAGCTGTTTTTGCAGAATCAATAGAATAAATCAGAGTGCAGAGTCATCCATCTGTGAAGACAGTTTACTCTGTTTTCTCTTCCAGGAACAATGTTTAGATGACTGTGTAAGAAAACCAAGTGAATTGTTTACGACAGCGCTGGGAGCAAGCAGCCAATGCTGGTTTGTAATGGGGTTAGGTGTGATAAGCTGAGGCTCTGACAGATGTGTCTCCCCAAAACACTTAAAGAGAGTCACTGCTGCTCTTCCCAGTTGCTGCAGCTAGATCACTCTTTGAGGAGTGCCTTACATTTTCTGGTGAAATAAGAAAAAAAGAAAGCTTGAAATTAAGCAAGTTAAGCAACATTTAGGTTAAAGTAGTTTAAATTTAATCACTCTTTTGAAAAATTACCATATCTATTCCCATAGATTTGGGAATGTCTTAATTTTAAAAGTCACCACTTTTCCAAAGGTTTTCCAAGGCATTTTCAAGTATTTTACTATAATTATTTGTTGAGTTCAGGTTAAACTCTCACATGATTTCTATTTTCACAATAAAAATTCCCATTTTCTAAACAAGATTAAAAAAATCCCACATTTTCAAATGGCATTTACATCTCACAGAATTGTGTTAGTAGTCATTGCTGAAAGTTTATCCAATATGCTTTATTAAAATCTTACAAAACTAAGATGACAGATTGGTTTAGATGTGACATCCTTAAATTTGTTTTTCTTTTGACTGATGTATTATTTCTAAGCTTGACTCATTATCAGAATCTAAGCCAATGTTTTCTGTTTTCATTACAGAGGTTTGAACACTTGATATGAAATACCAAAGCTTAAATCTGCTAAGACAGATTTCAAAGAAATCTTGGAAGGAGTATTCAGGCCTGAATTTGTGCCATTCTCTTATCCATCTCTTGGAAAAATTGAAGGCCCAGATGTTTCTTTGCCAATTTATCCCACATTCATAAAGTTCACTGAGTCAACTACTATAGCTGTATTTCTGCAGATTTGGTAACACTGACACAATTTGGTTCCCTGAAATAAAAAAGACATGACACTATTATTTTACTGGATTTTATGCAAAACCAATCGTTTCTTTTTCTACTTAGAGCAGTTTATGTTTCAAGCATGGAGCAGCAGTTCAGTGTTGAGATGTTTCCTCCTGCCTGGCAGCCCCTGGCCTGTGAAGCAGCTGCAGCCAGACACAAAAGCCACTCAAAGGTGGGCCCTTCAAGCACCCTAAAGATAGTCCTCAGTTTTTCCAAGACTTTCTCTACAGTAAACTTCTGCTCCATATTTCCCTTTCTCTGTTTCCAGAATAAATGGCTTCACCTCCTTCCTCACACCTGGATTGTTCTGTTTGCCCAGCACAACTTGGGGAAGGACAAATGCTGAGCAGCAAAACTTCCAGCCACAGCAAACCCCATCCCTAACAAATCCACATCCAATATTCCTACTGGTTTTGAGCCTGACAATTGAGCCAAGGAGTTCAGCCTGTGCCATGAAAAGGTTTCACCAAAGCAAAGAAGCAGAAGAATGTGAGGATGTGGACGGTTGGGTTCTGGAAGTAAAAAGAGAGGCAGGGAAGGAGTATTAAATTAGTGTTTGGGCCTTCTAAGAGTACTGCTTTCATCCAATAATCATGCAAATGAGAGGATATTTTATCTATGTAGCCAAACACAGCCACACAAGGTTATAAACATGTCTGGGCTAAGATATTCTCCTGATTAGTCAATGTAATAAAAAAGGAGAAAGACTAATCTATGTAAATTAAAACATGCAGCAGAGCCTTTGTAATATCCAAAGCTGCTTAGTCAGGCTTCAGAAAGACAAAACACATTTTATGGTTGACACACAAAGCAGCACAGCTGGGAATTGCCTGCTGGGAGCTAAATGCTACCTGTAGGCTTTAGTACCTTTACTGCCTGTCACCTGGTGCAAAGCCTTAACAGCATGTTCTAGGAATACCTTGGGCTGCTGCCAGCAGTCCTGCCAGACACAAGTTAAGAGGTTTTGTTAGGAAAACTGGATATTTGTTCTCTTCCGGTTTTAGAATTCAGGTGCAAACAGGGCAGGATTTTGATCCTTAAAAACTGAAGATATATTTAGTACAATTGAATGTAATTTTAAAGGCATTATTGAGTAAGACAAATGCAAATAATTTTGAAGAATAAATAAATACTGGGGAATGTAGAATAACATCAAGCAAATGTTCTTAAATAGCCCACTGTGGATGGGAAACTACTGCCCTGGTTCAGAAGCTCAAATTCTCCTTCATCTGTTCAGGCACATGGAATTCATCAACAGGTTTTATTTTACAAGCCTGGCTGTAGTTTTTGTAGATTATTAACTTGTGTAATCAATCTTGTCATAATATTCTGATTTTTCATATTTCTGATTTTTCATATTTCATACTGAATTACTGGTAACAGTAAAAAAGCCACTGACAGCCTTTGGGGAATTGAGATTGTCTAGATTCTAATAGAAGAAAGCAATTTTAAACCAAACCTTCTGGATATGACACAGAAAGATTATCAGAATAGTTTGAGCAACAAAAGATAGGTACCTGCTGGACATAAAGGCTTTGTGACAAATAAGTATGGGATGTATCCACCAAAATTAAAGCCTGGTAATTTTCTTTTACTTAAATTTACTAAGCAATCTTTTTCAGATTGAATTGCTTTGGGCATCATAGGAAAAACAAACAAACAAACAAAAACAAAGAAAGCAAGAAACTAACCCACAAAGAATAGACCTTGAATGGAAAAGTGAATTGTTCTAGGTTGTTTTCCCATGATAACAATACTTTCAATTATATGTTAAGGACAGCTGCTTTGCTTGATGACAGATCCTTTTTAAATTGTCAGCTAAGTCAAACCACTGCACTGCACAGTGCATATTCCAAGTTCACAGAGTGTTTGGCTTCCTTTGGGATAAAGGAGTAGGGGTCATTACCTACTTAGAAATAACCTTTTATTTAGCCAAATACAGCCTAAGTTATTCAAAACTGTGCAGATAAGCACAGGTTACATAATTAATAACAGTAATTAAAGCAAATTACATATTAATGGCTATTTTGTAAAGCAAAAGGACTTGTACTCCCCCTGGAAGGGGGTTTGGTACTGGATAATTTTTATGGTCCCTTCCATCATTTTATGATGTTTCTATGGTGTTTCTTGAACTGACCCTGAAAGTGAACAATCAAATGCTCAATCAGTAAATTCACTGTTAAGCCAGACATTGCTTTAAATGGTTATTTTATCTTCAGTAGCAATAGCATTTCTGCCAGTCCTTTAGAAAAGTAAATTACACAAATAATATCTGGACAAGAAATACTCAGTTGTTCTTTGTGAATGGGAAACAGACATATGAAAGTTTCTGACTCTAGTGAGCTGGATTGCTCTCATTCCTCACAGTACACAATGTCCATTTGGTGAGCAAGCTGGAAACAGAAGAGCTCCTTTCTTTTAAAAGCACATTTGTGGCTATTTTGTTAATAGAGAAAACAAACCCTGTAGGGCATGAGCACTATTTTAATACCAGAGGGATGCATCTTGAATGACAAAATATTTTGTGGCTGTACAGCCACAGGTGTGCTTAATGAGCTGTACCTCGAGTCTGGAAACGGGGAAAAATATAAAGTAAACATCATGACATAAAATGTTAAGTGACTGCATTGAGCATACCTTTCTAGCAGTTTCAAATGGTCAAACCGAAACTATTTTCCACACTCTTAATAATTTCCTCTGAAAGAATCAAGGACTGGGTAATGAATTTACAGACACTGATGCATAAACCAGCAGCTCATATGAAGTAACTTGTTAGAAACCCTTGCTATTTCTTGAAGTGTAACTACCACCACCACAGTTCAGCGAAAAGCCAGGGCACCCGCAGCCTCTGAGCTCCTCAAAACCTTGCAAAGACACATTGTAAAAACTGAGATCACTGTTGGCTCAGCAAAAGCTGCAGGAAAAACCACATCAGACTGCTCTCCTGTTATCCTGGCTGCCGTTTCCCCAGTCCTCTCTACCTCTGCCTGTAAGTTTGTGGCATCTCCTCTTCTGTGCTTTCTGAATACCTCTTCTACTAAATGCCTCTGCAGTATCTGCTCTTGTCTTTGCTGTGCTTCCTTTAGGCAGAGAGTTTATCTTAGTTGGGCAGGTGGAGTAGCCTGTCAGTGATAGGAGAAGGTAAAGGTGTTATTTTTAGAGCTGTTAAGGTTTACCCACAGGCTTGAGTCAAATTTGCTAGAAGCTTCAGGAAACCTCTTCAAGACTCAGAGAGATCTCAATTTTATTTTCTCTTGAATATTTAAAACCAGATCAGCAAAAAAAGAAAGGGGAAAAAAATAGGAAAAGGGCAAGTTCTGGCTGGATGAGGGAATGAACAGTGCAGCAGCAAATGTGAGGGATAATATAAACTATTCCATGGAGGAAAGACAAAGGCCAACTCGATATGCTGCAGAAGGCACTGAGTGAAGAGGAAGATAAAGTCAAAAATGAAATATAACTTAAAACAAAGTGAAGGAAAGAAACTGTATGCTGTGGTTGGGTCTGAAATAGTTATCACCAAAAAGGAATGAGATCTCAAGGTTAGGGTTTCAGAGAAAGAAACTCATTGACCATATTGACTGTTATGGAGTACTGATGGAATAAATGCAAAGTCCATTAGGCACAGGAACCCAAACTGAAATAAAGCAAAATACGAAATATTACAGCAGAGGACATACACTGTATACAATGGGACTTTTGAACCAGGAAACTAGGTGGGACAGAAAAAAAATCTAAGAAATCTGGAATGATGAATGAATAGGGAATATTTGTTCACTGCCACCTTAAACAAGGATTAGGGGGCATCGAAAAATGCCATTATATAGCAGGTTGGAACAAAAGACATTTCTCTATATATCTCACTATATAGATGTTATATTACTTCCCAAAGGATTTACAATGTTTACCTCAGTTCAAAAAATGGCTGGACAACTTTATGGAAGAAAAATCCATTGAGAACTATTGAATAGCAAGCCCTCTCCTAAACTTTATGAAATCTGTGATTATGATGTGCTGGAAGCCATTGAAGTACTCTAGAGAAGTCTCACAACCAGATGATCCTGTCTTAAAGGCCATCTTAAACACCTGTGGCAGGACTGCTGAGGGTGTGGATAGATCTGAGGTCTGGGTTTAGTACAACCAAAATCAGGTTACTCAGGTAAAAGTTACCTACTTCTGGTCCTTGTTGAGTGGATGTGGTAATTAAGTCTTTGCTCAGAACACAGCAAGATTGGAGCAGAACTTGCACTGAAAGAACAAGAAGTGTTTTTGCAACTGGAATACTGGAGACATGGAACTGGAATTAGAGACTTGCATGGTTATACAAACCAAATTCAAAATACCCATGGAAAACCATGCTCTATCCAGAGCAGGACTCAACCAAATTCAAAAACCTTGGTGAACAGATTAATTGTAGGCCTGCAGTAACTCAGGCTAACTACTACTGCACCATTGTCTTCTTGGAATATTTAATAGCTGCCCATAAATGAGGTTTGCCATCCAACAATCCCTGTTTATTTGTGGTATCTTCACCTACCTGCCAACTACTTTTCCATGAAAGCACCATCTTACACATGCTCATTACACACATGCTGAACATGCCAGTAATTAAATGGTAACAGTTCAGCATAGCAAACTACAACGCACTCAGGGCATGGAGGGGATCTCAGACCTTTAACTCTTTCAGCTGCAGTCTATAAAACAAAAATTAAGACACTCATTTATATAGTCAAGCTCTTGATTGACAGATCAAGCTTGCCTTCTGCCTCACTCCTGCTTCCTCAGGCCCTCCCAGACCACATGCTCCAGCCTGGAAGCAGAGGTCTGAGGAGCTGCCACATCCCAGGGGTCCAGGCTCTGGGACCCACACATCCCCTCTCCTTCCACAGTCTGCCAGGCCTGGGGCACATGCAGCCTTGGGGCTTGCTGACACCACTTCCAAGCATATTCCACATGTGGATGCTTAAACAATCCATTGGCAGGTTGCAACCTTTGCTCACATCCATGATGGAGGAAGCACTGGAGCAGCACAGGGCTTGTTGTGAGATTCCTCCAGCTCTTCCCTGGCTGCAAGCACTAGAGACCTATAGGAACAAATTTGGGGGACTGTGTCCTCAATTTCAGCAGTGTCATAAAACACTCGGTTTTATTCAGGGTGAAGGTGGGGGAAGTGCTTCCATTGTGCCAGAGATTGAGGGAAAAAAAACAAAAAAGGCAAAACTATCCAACACTACAAACCTGCCGCCCAAAAAATACCCCCAGATCTGATCAAACTTTGATTACAAACTTGTACTTAGTTCTGATCTTCACAATAAATGTTAGAGACAATGCAGATAAAGATACAACAGTAATTGTAACACCCCGTGGCACCCACATAAAATCTAGACTCAGTTTTGCAGAGTGAAGGGGAAGGAAGGAGAAACTGCACAGTCCAGAAAAGAACCACAGGAGAGCTACAGGATGACATGGGACATGAAAGAAAGAGCTAAGGGAGTAGTTTCAAACACATCTGCAATTCAGCTAAACAATAGCTTGTGAAGGGACTTGGAAACAGCTTTCCAAGGGACAAAAGCTAATACTGAATGAGCTGTTTCTCAGTTGTTTCTGTGCAATTAACTGAGTAAGAGACAAAGACCGAAGCTGAGCTCAGAAGTTATCGTCATAGATTTCTTAAACTGCGAAATAATTACTTCAGGGGAGTTGTGAGAACTGTACCACTTCTGGGATATTTAAAATCTACAGGGGGCATAATCCTAGAAATAGTATTTTAAGAGGGATTTTTACTAGCAAGTACTTAGCAGAGCAGTTCCATTAATTGCTTGTAGCTTTTGATTTATTAAGACTCAAAATTGCTAGGGTTGTCCAGTAAACTACTTTTGTAGCAAGTGTTCCCTGAAATTAGCCATTTTTTACAAGGTTAAATAATATTAGTGCCACCAGATTAACACGGTATTTCAGAACATTTACATGCAACTTTCAAAGTTTATAAAGAATCAACTGCTAAAGACAGGAGTTTACCCCAACTCTGGATTATATTTCCTTATTAATTTAATTCCCCATTTAGCCACTTAAAACTCAATTTCATCTTATTTCAAATATTTTTTTTCTTCATCTTTATGTTGCTCTTTTATTCCACTTTTTCTTTTGTTCCCTTTAATCTCTATTACTTTCACTTTTCTTGTCCTCTCCTGCATATTCTGCTCCATTTTGTATTTTTGCATCATTGGTGTCACATATGCCCTGCCAGAATCCATCCTTCTTTGTTTTTGGTTTTACCTCATGTGCCCTTTCTTTTCTTCTAGTTATTCTCCACTCTTGGTGGCTCCCTTTAGCATTGTTTGTTCAACACAATATTTGCATTTGGTTATGCAGTGCAAAAGAACACCACAGCTTAAAAAATTTTACACAAATGTGCTTCTCCTTATGGCTGTCCTTTCTTGTGGCTTCTGTTCATATAATGTACATATTTTGTTCTATTTTATTTAAATGCCAGAAGGTCAGGATGAGGAATAGTCATTTTAAGACTGAAAGCAAATCTTTAACTCTAATCTGTTGGCAAATAAAGATAAAAAAAGGAAGGTCAAAAATAGGATTAGATGTCAGCTTCCAAAGACTTCTTATTTTAATAAATTGTTATCTTTTTATTTCTAGCAAGTAAGCTGTGATCAGAAGGTATATCCCCTCACCCATTCCATCTTTCCACTGCAGACATTTTTTATTTTTATCTAGCCCCAAGTACAACTAATGTTTCATCAAAGAGCTGTTTTGTTCTCTAAATATTTTGGTGACTAATCCTTCATAAAAAGGGAATTCAGGGGCATCACACATTTTTCTCCCTACTGTGACGTTCAATATTATTTCTTGACCCACGAGATCTTTTCTTGTCTCACAGTCATTGCAGCTGCCTGAGAATTTAATACAGTAAGCAAGCAAAAAATATTGTATCTTGGAGTTTGGGTTTCATCTTCATCTTTTTTTTTTTTGGTTGATTGATTGGTTTGCTTGTGGGTGTTTTTTCCCCCAGAATGGGATCAACACATTTCTGGCTTCATTTGAGCTCCAAAAAAATATTAAAAATGCCTTCAACAGCAGCAGACTAGAACATTACCTGTATACAGAATAATTTAATCTCTCCCTGGCACATGGAGCAACTCTTCTCATTTAAGCAGCTGTAGTTGTATCTGCACAGATTGCTCCTGAGAGAAGCTTGGGTGGCCCTGGCTGTGTGCAAGAGGCAGCTGTGGGTGCAATGAGGGTGACACTGTGCTGTCCATGGGCTGCTGTGGGTGCCATGAAGGTGCCAGTGCTGTCCCTGGGCTGCCGTGGGTGCCATGAGGGTGACACTGTGCTGTCCCTGGGCTGCCGTGGGTGCCATGAGGGTGACACTGTGCTGTCCCTGGGCTGCCGTGGGTGCCATGAGGGTGACACTGTGCTGTCCCTGGGCAGCTGTGGGTGCAATGAGGGTGACACTGTGCTGTCCCTGGGCTGCTGTGGGTGCNAGGTCACAGGGCTTTGTTTGCTTGTTTTCCCTTTTTGGAAAGGTGTCTTTGGCTTATGGAACTGGTCTGCAGTTTTCTTGAGTAGTTCTTCAGTTGTACAGTCTCTCTTGGCCCAGCTGTGATTTGGCTTTGGATAAGCTGCAAGGAGATGATTGTGTTGTCCATGGAGCTGTGGGGGGCCATGAAGGTGCCAGTGCTGTCCCTGGGCTGCTGTGGGTGCCATGAAGGTGCCAGTGCTGTCCCTGGGCTGCTGTGGGTGCCATGAAGGTGACACTGTGCTGTCCCTGGGCTGCTCCAACCTTCACTCCTGTTATACCTGCACCCCTGAGCATTACTTCAGCCTTTACACTTAATTTCCCTGCTTGGGATAAAGATGTGGACAGAAGAGGCTGCTGGTTCCTGTTTCTTTCAAATTCTAGGATTCCTCAACAGTCCATCTCTGATCAGCCAGAATAGCACAAACGTTGCCACTTTTAAAATCATAGTACATTAGAAATAGTCAAAATTTTAAATGCATATGGACATAGCTAAAATAAGAGCATCCTAGAAGCAGAAAATATATAAGTAAAAGGAGGAAGAAGCAAATACTAATTAATTTATTTTCAAAAGAAGAAGAGAAGAACCCCATCTTAAAACTGGCTTTCACACTGATTTTCAGTCTCATTTTTATGCTGTTCTCTGATTAGTAACAGAGACATGCATAATATTTCAAACACACCCAGGTACATTTACTTAGCTGATGTGCTTTAGAAGGTTCTTCATTTAAATAAGAAACTAGCCCCAGGCAAGTGCCTCACAAGAAATACTTGCTAATAGATGCTCAGCCCTATATCTTAGCTAGTAAAATTAAGTTGCTGTCGAAACAGATTAATCAACTATTATGCAGAAGAGGAATACATACACAGTGGCACTGTGAAGTCAAATTTCTAAACAAATTTTATGCCTAGATAATTCTTCATTTTTAATTCAATTATTTATTTATTTCAATGCCATTATTCAAAAGGCAAATACCAGTTTCTACTTTCTTAACACTAGCAGCAAATAAGAAATGAAGGACATTTTGTGTAAAGCTCACCTTCTCCAGCAAAGGTAGAAGATACAGAGGCTTATATTGCAAAATGCCTTGCAATAAGCATTTATGATGTCTAGAATAAAAACAGACAACTACTGTTACAGATTACTTAAAAGCACTTACAACAGACCGAATTTTAACCATTAGCTTTGTTCATTGTATTTAACAAGCAGCAGAAATTATAGCATGGCAGACAGCAAAACATTTTCCTGCTATCACCCCAGGATTAAATGGTCCTGAGCAGTGACCTATGTGTATGTGAATGGAATTTTTCATTTGCTTCTTATTGCATGCTACAGTATTGTGTGATATCCACACCTTGCACCACTCTTGAAGGATTTGAAAACTGCCACTGAATTAGACCTGTTTGCTGTAATTGGAATCGTGGAAACTGTTGCTCATGTTCAATGAAGCTGGGGACTTAGTATGTAACATCTTTCTAGACATAATTACATCAAAGCTGGGTCAAATTAAGAACTAAAGTCTTTAAATAGAGATTCTAAGGCTCTGCAAGTCCTGCTAATGGTTTATCTGGGTTTTTAAAACAGACTCTTCAAAAAATACAAAGTGTTCAGCAAAATCTAGGACATGTTTTCACAAAGGAATAGAATTCTTTTCAATGATTATTTTGTGTCAAAAGCAGACTGAGATGACCTATATCATAAGGCAAATGTATTTCTGGGATCATAAAAAATATGCCACCAGACCCTGCCCCCCAAAAAATTCTTACTAAACTTTTATTATTTCTTCGAAATATTTGTGCCCAAATAACACATTTCTGTCTTTTATGCAAGGAAATGTCACTGAATCACCTTATGTCTGGAAACTTTAATGACCTTTTCTTCTAAATTTCTTAAGTGATACTGGAACTCACAGTGAAAGACAAGATAAAGGGGACTCTGCTGTTTTCTACAAGGACTTAACTACCCCTGGATTTTATCAAGGAAATATATAAGTTTCCTTATTTAGTATCTTCAGTATGATTAGCACAAATACTGAGATGGCTTCTGAAAGTATGTTCTAGGAAGAGATCAAAAGGCATCCCAGAAGGATATGAGTTTTTTTGCTGCCCATTGTAACAGGGTAACAGTCTAATGACTGATTTCCCATATGATAGGCTCTGTGCCTATTTGCCTACAATATGCAATCAGTTTCTACATTTAAAGTAGAGACAGAACTGGTAAAGCCTTTTTTCTTTCTGTGTTCTGCTGACCTAGTGAAATCACTCAAGGTTAATACAATTAGATGATGGATAAAGTCCTTGATGGATGGGACTGCGGTGACACTGAAAAATGTGGTGCTCATTCTATTAAGAGAGATTTCTGCATCCAGTGCAATTAAGGGAGGTACAGACATGAATACGGGAGCAGTTGGAAGAAGAAAAAGAAATGGCTTCATACATCTGTAAACCTCTATAAAAGACATTTGAATTGAGACAAATATTGGTAAAGATATCTTTCTTCTTCTGATGAAGGTCATCTCAAAGGACAGCACTCATTAACTGCATCAAAGCTGTGAAATCCTCAAGTATTCCTTAGGTGGGATTTTCCTGAAATCTGCCTGTATTCCCTGCTGCAGAAACTGAAAGGCATGGAAGACAAGGCAGTGCATATTGTGGAATCAACCTACTCTCAGGCTGGAACAAGACTCCCAGGATACTTTTAAAACAACAAACCTTTTCAAAAACTTTTAGGGACAATATAAAGATAAAAGGTGTTTCTTGACTTGAATTTATCATGTGAGCCTTAAGTCAAATAAGCATTTAGAAAAAATGAGCCTCTATTTTTTCCTCAAAAAGTCTACAAACAATGGGAGTGATATTTACAAACATCAGAAGCAATGTTAAAAACAAAGAAACTAAGTTCTAACTAACTTAGTTCTGAAAGAAACTAAGCAGAAAATCATGCTGCACACAGCTCTATTACTGGCTCCCTGTGCCAAAGTCAATCCTCCTAGAATTAGACCAGACACAGGAACAAAACAGAAGCTGATGAGGTTGTTCTAATCTTCATTTGACAACTTTTTATTTACAAGAAACAAAATAAGAAAAGTATTGGTAAATGCACAAATCCAGGTTGGTCCCTTCCCACCAGCTCTCTCTTTTAGACATGTGAATTCACCAGTGTCTAATATTCCTGTGCTCTAACTGACCTACATTTGACTCTCCGTTTTCCAAAGCCTTCAGTACCATAATCACTGGAATTTCATTTTTTCTGTCAAACTTGGCTTAAATTGGACAACTGATTTTGAAACTATCACCTGCATCCCACTACCTGCATTCAGAGATCCTAGACTGCAAAAGTCTCATTTCCCCAGGGCAGATTAATGGAAATGAGCCACTGATGCTCATTAACATTTTAGCACCAAAAAAGGGCCAAATTGTCAGAGAACCTCTGAAGGTTTTTTCTCTGAGGAAACAACTTTTTTTTTTCTTGTGCAAATAGTGTTGGCAAATCCACAGTACTACATCCCTTCTGCTTGGAGGTCTTTGTCAGCCATCCAAGCTTCACAAAATAACACTTCTAAAACATCTACCCTACCCCAACTGTAAACTACTTGCTTTTCTCCCTATGGTCTTTAATAATGCGTGCACATCCATTAAAATGGATGGCAGCTTTCCATTATAACAGCAACTGTCACAGTCTTCTGATAATAATAAGAACCCCTGGAAATTAATCTGCTGGTACAACTTTCATAACCATTATTTCACTCTGCTTTCCTCAATTACAGAGGAGTTATGCCTACCTGGTGTTTTTCCTTAGCGTCTCATCACGGATCACAGGCATGCCAGGTCTCCAATTCAATATAATGAAAACTTCTGATAGAAAATTACATTTCTAAACCTGGAAAATATTCTCTGTGATGACCAAGCAAATACATCTTGCTGTATAAAAAGGAAAAGGAAAGGGAAAAGCAGAGGGAGAAGGAGAGGGAAATTTGCCTATTCCTTATTGTAATGATTCTATGAGAATTCCCAAAAGAGGATTTTTGCTGCATTATCAACTTCAGAGTATGAAATGTAATTACTCTTTAAATATGGACAGCTCAGAATTAAGAACAACATGTTTTTGTTTAATTCTGACCACTGAAAAAGACACCTGCTCAAATCTGCCACCAAGTGACCATCATAAACTACTTGGCAAAAGCCCATATTATTGTTTTCAGTACACCACAACATTCTAACAAGCAGATCTCATTAGAGGACATACAATTTCCTCACCTTCATTGTAACAGTAACAGTACTAATGTTCTTAATGTTTATACTTGAAAGAAAAAATAAATATCACATTTACTGAGGAAAATTTTGGTTATGTCTCTTAGGAACACACTTCCAAAGTACAAGTATCATTCTGAATCTTATCCAAGAAGGCTTCCAACTCAACAAATGACCAAAATAATCAATGCTTTAGTTTAGGACCAAAGAGAACGTATGCTTCATCTGTATATCCCATAGCTACCACTGCCAGAATGGTTTCCACCAGGATGTATTAACCTTTCAGGTAGATTCTCTTCCCTTAACAGGCTAAACACAGACCTACTTAAACTGATCATTTTAATGAATGTAAGAAAAATGCACCTAAAGCAGCAACAGAACCAAAACATGCAAGCACTAAGATCCTAGAGACAATAAATTCACAGTCATGCTTTGACTTCAACAGAAGAATTAGCCAGGTTTTCCAGCTTTGTTATGAAGTTCAGGAAAGTGGCCACCCTTTCATGCTGGTATCTATTTGAGTTGCTATGACCTGAGAGCTGAATTTGATAACCTGAAACATCCTAATTAAGAAAGAAGCATGCTTAAAATCCTCCTCTTATGCTAATCAGCATTGCCAAGCCTTCTTGGCAAAAAGGCATGAATACTGCTTCTGTTGCTTCCTTCATGTATTTTATCTGGCTCTGAAGAGCTCTGTGAAGATCTATAGCAGCAACCTTTCCAATCTGCAAGACATCGTTTATCGCCTGCTCAGACAAGTTCTGATGCTTGAAGAGACTACAAGGTGTTTCATAACTGTTATCAAGTTAAAAAAAAAAGAGAAAAAGAAGGGGAAAAAAAAATATATATACACTATGAACAAGGATATTCTAGGGACAGGTTTTTTTCCATGCTATTGACCCTGTAAACTTTGGGGCGAGTTTTTTCCTTGGTACTACTACCTAGTCCACAAAAGATGCTGATTTTTTTCAGCTGCAAGGCACTATTATATATCTTCCAATTTCTTCACACAAAGTCTGCCACACACACTGGCTGTCCTAGCAGGAACAAAGCAGTTATTCATGAGAGATGACAATGGTCCTTTGAGATTCAGGGGATATCACACCTTCACTATTAGCTATCCAGTCCCCAAACTATTTCACTTTGCTGTTCCTGATAGCACATGGTTAAGGATCATTCACCAGCTAAACAGGTGAATCCCTTGTAAATTAATGAAATTTAGGATCTTGACTTCAGCCAGTAAGGTGATATGATGCATCATGGAGAAATTATTGAGAGGATTAACATGAACACCAAGTCACTGAAGCACACTTGCAAATGAAATCATGGTTCCCAGATTGTTTCCCCAGCAGCTATAGTTTTGGTTTTTTCTCACACAGATATGTCTTTAATGACTATCTTTCCAAGATCAGCTAGCATCCTTCCAAAATCAGTTTCTACTAAATGAGGCTACATATTCCATCTAGGCACCCTAGCATAGCACTTACTACACCAGGTCTGGTTCTAATCCAAAACAAATCATGATACTGAATAAAAGAGCATATAGGTTTTTTGTTGTCTCTGGAGGGAATGATCAGCAGAATGCATTTCCATCTTCTCTTTCTCTAAACACCGACTTTAATATTTCTGTAACCCAGGAGACTTTTCAACATTTAGAAATATTTTTAAGATAAAATGAAACATTATTTATATTTAGCAAAGAAAAGCCAATGTCCTAAATTAATAAAATCACCTGTGTACTGCAAGAGATGTGGACAGTGAATGGGGACCTAACAACAGCACCTGCTTTGAAGGCATTTGTAAAGGCAATCTATAAATTGTTTCTCACGGCTTTATCCAAAGATGCTCAAAGATCCTATATCATAGGATCCAACAGCCATGTTTCATGGGTTCTACTCCAAAGACATCTTTGGAGCAAGAGTCTTGTACAGCTCCACTAGTTTCCCCCTCTGGACAATGCCCATTTTTCTCCTTTTGTCTGAAGATATAGCTGGCTGTTATTTCCCAGCCTGAAAGTTCCTTGCTAATTGCAAGGACCGAATCCAGGAAGGGTGGATTAGGAGCCATACAGCTTGTTCTAAGGTCTGGAGTTATTCCAGAAACCACTTGCAAAGTGATACTCCCTCTTGTTTTGCTTTGTGGACTGCCTCAGACTTGCCACTCAACACTTATTCCTTTCTGTGGAATCTGACAGAAAAGAAAAACAAGAAATTAAAAAGCTCACAAAAAACTGTGATGGATTCTGGTTAGTCTCAAGCTTTCAGCACAATTTTCTGCTCTGGCACTGAGAGCTGGGATTTTCCAAGGCATCTAATTTCAGTGCCCATGTATCACTTTCACAGATAAACCACTGGAAAAGGGGATGCAGAGGACTGTGTGAAACATGCTGACACAGCTGTGTCTCACCCCTATTAAAGTGGTTTGGGTTTTTTTAATTTAAAAAGAGCAGAAATCATACACTGAGCACCAGTGTTAGAACACTGGTGAAAGCAAGGGCACAGTGCTACATTATCTTTCAGGCTTTTATCTGCCTTGGTATTAAGTAACAAAAATTTTGTTTTGAAGCTTTTTTTCACATACAGGCATGGATGCCAAAGTTACATCTTCGATTTGCAGTCTAGAAAGGGTTAACAATAGAAAGGACAAACATCTCCAAATTAAAAATAAGGGGCAAACCCTTTTCAGACAGTCATGTACATCACACCATTACTAGGAATGATAAATTCCATAGCCTCACAAAATATAGGGAAGATTTTGTCTCTGGGGGTTGAAGCAGGCAGGACAGTAGGCTAATAAATGTGTTGTTAGCAGGAGGGTACTTCTTTCTCTGTATTGGGTTTTTTCCCTTTAGTCAT
>VYZP01000252.1:0-10192 GCA_013400635.1 Hypocryptadius cinnamomeus
CTGACTTTGAAGACAGCTAAGATGGCACAAGAGGTTTGGTATATGCTTCATTTAAAGATGCTAAAATTATATGTCTGAAGAGTGGAAATTTGAGAATTATTGATTTTAATTCTGAATTACAAATCTCTCCTTTTTTTTTTTTTTTTTTTTGACTTTTTAGGGAGACTTATAGGGAAAATAAAAACACAAGTTTCCTACTTAAGTTTCTTTTTATATAAAGTGGTATGCCAGTAAAATAGTCTTCAATTGCCACAACTCTAAATGACTGCCAGAGATCCAAGAGATGGGGACACAGGGCAAGAGACATAACATTATCTATTTTTTTTGAGTAATTGGTCACCTTAGTCTAACCTGTGTCTTTGTCAGTGATTATATCCTTCTACTATAATGTACAACAATGACATTTAACAGAGATCCTTTAGCCAGCTCTTGCTAAGCGATGTATCAACAACCAAAAGCAAAAGCTGACCAGTCTTTACAAGTTGTCAAGAAAGGTGTTTAGAAGTATCTAAAAGAATACAATCACTAGGCTAGCTAGCAATTTTCTGAAGATATTTTCTAATTTCTTTCTTACTCAGATAGCTTCAAATGCTGATTTGGGCAGCTGGAACCTGGGGGGCATATTTGCTTCCTTACATAAAATATTTTGTCAGCTGGAGCTGATTTTTTGTTAGCATACAGATGGACACAGAAAACCTTCAAAGACCTTATGAATGTATTTTGTTTTAAATGTAAATACCACTCTGGTATCATTAATAGCCAAGCTAGCTTGTTTCTCTTAGTATTCTACACCTTATATGACAATAATCTCAGGGCTTTATTTTGCCTGATATAAATTTTCATTAAGCTTGCGGAAGGCTCTTTCTGTCTTTCCTGACTGATTCAGGTTTAATTGGCCTCTAAGGATAGTAAGCTGTTTGAGGGCTCTTTCAGAATCTGTGTTCCTCTGCTTCTTTGCCAAATATTTTTTATTTCATCTAGCAATTTGTTTCTATCAGCTTCTTTTCTCCATTTCTGCTGCCAAAGCTGCTACACTTTTTTCTCTTGTAACGTAAGCATTCCCCTCCGTCAGTGGTCTTGGAAGGAACACCAGTTTTTAGGAAGCTCCACCTTTTATTTCAAAGTCCATTACGTTATGTCCCAAAAAGGTTTAGTCAGAAGATTTTTCCTATTTGCCTCTACTCCAGTCTAAGTGAATTCTCTGTAATGGATGTGTGGGCTGACCATGCCATTTAACTTCTTTCCAGCAAGGCCAAACTGAGTATGAGGAAGTCGGAACATAATTGAATCTAAGATAGAGACAGGATGAAAAAAATAGAAAACAAAAAAAACCTATTATGTAAGAAATTCGAAATTATAGACAAAATTACTTTATTTTTCTTTCTAAATAACTACATAACATTCTTTTGGAAAGGAAACTTTTTTTCTTCTTTCTGTCAGGGAAGCCCAGGATTCTTGTACAATTTCCTTCAAACTGAACTAAGAGTTTTGGTATCCTTCTATATTTTCCTGATTTTTCATTCTCTTCTGTGTGGATATAGAAGCCTCCATTTCAGCAATATTTTACTTCCATAAAGAGTACTGAAGCTATTATTTGCTTGCCATACCTTTAATTGTGCTTTTATAGCTTCAGAAACTGTCCCATTCTGCAACAGTAACTAGCAGATCTCTAAGCTGGTAGCTCACAGGTTTTGGGCTGCCTTTGTAGCCAGTACTTCCCTGCTCCTCTATGCAGGTTTATTTATTTAACAGATTTCCAGCCATAAAGTTTGTAGCAGTCAAAGCCATCTCTTTTTTCATAGGTGGGCACAACTTTCAAATTAATGGCCATTTTATACAGCTGAATACTCAGAGAGCCATGCTTGGCCTGAAATGGATTCTGATTTTTCACAGATGACACTTGGTTTTTCAGTAGAGCAAACCCCAAATTCTGAACCATGATATTCTCAAATATGGTCACATGTTCATGTCATATTCTGATGTTCAAAAGTCTTTTAAAATGGAAGGACAACTGCTCCAGAATTTGGTGAAGTTCTGGATGGTAACAGCAGAAATTTTATTGAAAGGAATCTAGCAAAAGTCAGTAATGCACTGTACAAAGTTTTTTATGTGTAAGAACTAAAAATTGCTCAGGAAGGCTAAAACAATATCCTCTTTATACTTTCTACAACAGGGAGAAAGAAAAGACAGGACTCTTGAGAGATAAAAGTTAGGGGAAATAAATAATAGGGAAGAGATAGAGAAATAAAAAATTAAGACAGAGAGATGATTGTCAGAAACAGTGTGCCACTGATCCAAATGTGGCAGATTTAAAGCAGCTGAGTCAAATTAATAAACACCTTGAATGAAATTCTGCATCTCCTAAACATCCAGGGGGATAAGATTCCACCACAATCCTTGAGATCAAATGAAGTAACTGTATATATGTTTAAGATTGCCATTAGCATACCTTCTGTAGTCCTTCTTGAAATGAAAAGAATGACAGAGAATAGAGCTAAAAAAGTTTAACAGTTTCATGCAAGTATTTATGCTTACCTGGCTGAAGACGATTGGGAAAGTTCCTATTCCTAGCTCAGGTACTTGTTTCTAGCTTGTCTTGGACCTTTCAATTTTTCTTCTTTAGCACATACAAAACTTCCATGCTTCAATAAATAGGGATCTAAATTAACAAGCAATGATAAACAACAAAGCCCCACATTACCTCACAATCCTCAAATACATTTTGAAGTCTTGGGATTGTAAATTCATATTTCATTTGCCTGCTACGCACAAGTAATCTGCACACACTAAGTGGACATATCAAAAAGTGTGCTGTCAAACAGAAACTAAATGAGAAAAGAATAGAAAACTTTTGGTCTCCGTAGCATTTTCCAGTCATGTTACTTCAAGTGTTCCTCAGACTAAGCACAGGTTAAAATATACTCAAAGAGAAATGTCAGTTCAAATTGCAGGGATCACTAATACGTACTGAACACTGCACTTGAAAAACAAATCACATTTTGCATGCACACACCAGTCTTTAAACATTCAGATTGCACACTGTTTATATTTGACATGCCAAGTCAGGGGGGAGGGTTGGTGTTAATTTTTTAATAACTTAGATAACTATTAATTTTTTTAAAATTGTTGTAATCCTTCACAACTGCTTACATGCTCTGGTTCTGAAATCTACAATCTTCTTACAATTTTTGGTGCTCAATTTTAAAACTAGGCTGTTTCTAAAGTATGAGAAAAGTCATGAACATTGAGAGAAAATTTAGAGCCCTTATTCAAAATAATAAGAGTATTTCACCTGACTTACTCTTTGTGGTGTAATGCTGAACCGAGCTTTAATGTGGCAAACCCTTTATGACTTTTGTCATAAAACTTAACAAAACAAAAAGATATAACTTGTGTTTAAGCAATAAATTATTTACAAAATTCTAAACTTAGTTATATATTTTCATAGAAGTGAGGCCAGTTAATTCTGCCCCCTTTTTACACGTTCAGCATTCAAGAACAGCGTCCTTAGTTTGTTTTTTCACTCACTGTCTCACTCATAAGCAGGACAGAACAAAGTTTTTACCATTTCTACCCCAAAGCTCTCTGCCTTCCAGAACTGACAGGAAACATCTGTTGCTCTTGCTTGAAGAGGCAGGAGGAACAAAGAGGCTTCTAAGAAATTTGGAGAGCTGCAGAAGAGATGAGTATTAAGGGAGGCTGAAAACAAAGGCAGTGAAGGATTAACACTGGAAGGTGACAGCTCACCTCCCTTACTCTGCTCCTGAAGTTTGAGTTGACCATGATTATTCTCACTCACTAATGTTCAGTATTGTACATGTACCAAACAGGAAAACTGTAAAATTTGCTACATCCTTCAATCCTCCTGCATTTGAAATATTTTTAATAGCTACTTCTTCCTCTGAAGGTTATTAAGACTTTCAGGGAAGCTGGAAAACACCCCTTACTCCAAATCTCTGATGAGCAAATACAAAATTGGTCACATAAAAAGCGAATTAGGACAACTGAAAATGGAACTATTTTAATTCTTCAGGTAAATACTGACTGGGGAGGTCAATTTTTTTTTTAAGAAAATGTAAAAAGGATCCAAAATTACATTAAGAATTCATATAGTTTTAAAAGGTGTGTTATTTACAGAAAAAAAACTTGAATAGCTCCTTTGGAAGCTATTAAATAATTGTATGTTTAGGACACAATACATCTAGTAAAACCAGCTACAAATGTACATGGAAAAAATTATTATTAAATCCCATTACCTCAGATGGCAGCTTTGGCACAAATATCCCCACACAGAGCTCTGGATGTAAGTCAGGAACACAAGGCTGTGACACCTATGGCTGCCTATGACACTATTCACATCTCACTGGCATGGCAGCACGCTGGCCAAACATCACTAAAAAAAAAAGGCCACCAAAGCCACACAGTTGCACCCATGCCCATGCCTGCTACCTGCTTGTCCTTTTCCTTCTCAGCAGGACCTGGGCAGCCTTGGCATGGCCCCCACAAGCCATGATGTTACCCAAGCTGTGCTCCGTGTTCTGTCCACATGAAGAGGCCTGTGGCAGCTGCAGAGCTGTGGGGTCTGTGGGGTCTCTTTGGTCTCTGAGGCCGTGGGGTCTGTGGGGTCTGTTTGATCTGTGGGGCCATGGGGTCTGTTTGATCTCTGGGGCCGTGGGGTCTGTTTGATCTGGGGGGCCATGGGGTCTGTTTGATCTGTGGGGCCGTGGGGTCTGTTTGATCTCTGGGGCCGTGGGGTCTGTTTGATCTGGGGGGCCATGGGGTCTGTGGGGCCTGTGGGCCCCGCACCCACCACCAGCGTCCTGTGGGGCCTGGAGCGTCCCAGGCCGGCTGCCAGGGCCCTCAGCACAGCAGGGAAACAAGGCCTGTGGGGCTGGGTAACTGAGAAATGACCTTCTCCTCAGACAATAAATAAAACCAACATGCAAAAGAGCCACAGAAGTGAGGACAAAAGCAAGCCTGATGCTGCCACAGGCCCAATCCATTCTCCTGTACTTAGTTCCTAAGATAGACACAATATCCTTGTACCCCAAAGGAAAGGATTCAGCCAAAACGTGGCTCAAGCAGCACAGCTCAAGCTTCAATGCATATCTGGTTTTCTCCACCATAAATCGCCTATAGTAGTGCACATTTCCAGGTACAAGTTTCATCAGTCCTCGAGAAATCGTGCATATTATGGCAAATCTCAGTCTAGCATTTGGGCTTCTGCTGAGATTATGGTATCCATGACCTAGCAGTAAAATTACAAGACAGAGAAGTGCACAGGTCAGTTAAGAACCAAAAGGCAGTAAGGACTGTTATGAAAGCATCATGAATGACAAAAAGCTTTATGCAGCTCTCAATTTATTTTTTGAATCCTCTTTCCTTGCTTTATTGCATCTTGCCTGACTCATCAAGAGTCCCCCCAGTGGCTGCAGTCACACTTGTCTGGAACCCATACTCCAGAAGGAATCCCTGGAACACCAGGGACTAGAATCCATAAACTATATTTACTCTTACTATTGTGTGTCTCCACAGCGTTCTGCAACCCTATTCCAAGTCACTTATCCAACCCATCTGTTCCTATCTCTTTCCCACCATTCTCACTTTGTCCTCATGTTCATAAGTCTTCCTACCAGCCCACAAGAGCACTCTTTTCTTACCTGCTTGTTTGATGTCTGGTACAAGCTGCTTTCTACCAGGTCACATACCTCAGGTCTTCTAATGCTGCTCTTGAAAAATGTGGCAGAGTGCTGCCCTACAGCCCTGTGTCTGTCTGTTTCAGCCACACCTGAACATTACATGTTTCTTTATGCAAGGCTATAGCTGAGGTCCCAACAGGGAGCCAATATTTACATAGTAAAGGATACAGCTGTGCCAGATTATCTGTGCTCAACACCTCTGAAACAGGCAAAGAGTACAATCAGAAATAGCAGGAGCTCAGAAAAGTAGAAGGTCCCAGTGAAGGTTGCAACCAAGCTAACAATATAAGACATGGCAACTACCCTTTCAGGAGCCATCATTTTCACCACTAAACCCTCCAGCAGTACCATTTGTAGTACAAGAATCACAGTCTACTACCTTCTTCTAGAGTGAAGAATGGCTGACAGAATTAAAGTCTCCAAAACCCCAATGGCAGAAGCAGTAAGACCTTTTCGTATTCTATTACTTTCTTGATGTACTGATAATGATTCGTGCAATGGCCTAGGCAGAGGACAGAAATCAAGAATCAATTTAAGCAGTAAATGTAGAACAGCCCCACCTAACATCATCATGATGTTTCCAACACAGGGTAATTACATGAAGAGAATCCCATTGATTTTCCCTGCAAATCTGATGTCTTTTCTTCTGTTACATTCTCTGGTGTTTGTCTGTCAAATCAAAACATGTCCTGATGGAAGAAAAACATCCAGTTAGGAAGCAACTGTGATGATGTAGCCAATTGTGGTGTTTGTGCATAAATGATAAATAAAATTCTGTGAACACTTTACATAGAAAAGCAGTTCCATAGAAACACAGAACTTAAGAATGTGCATAGGTGAGTTACCCAGTATATGTGAAAGGGACTCCTTTAGATAATGTAAAATTTCAGTGATATTTTGTCCATGCCTGGTACCCAACTCATTCATCTCTCTGATGGTTCTTTTCTTGTCACGGGCCACAAGACTTACCTGAAAGACCTTTACAGAGAAAGGCGTGTTGGATTATGTGATAACACTTATCAACTAATTTTTGCAGTTTGAAAGTTATTTGCTATGGTGATCTGTCATCCTATAATGCTTGTAAAGGCATTTATTATTCTTCAACAAATTTTGTGGAAAATGCAGCTATGTTGCAAGATATATACAGAAGTAAATTTCCTTGTATCTGTAGGCAGGCCAGGAGCATGGTCAAGATTTGAACTTTTGGAGGCCATAAGAAAAACGGTGCTCAAGCAACAAATAGTTCTAAATCTTGCTTTGGAACCTTTTCCTGGTGGTGCTGTTGAGCTCAAAAATGTTGAGCTCAAAATCTGTGTAACTGAGTCTTCTGACAGAAGAGAAGGCATAGCTGGGGAGGGAAGGTTATTTCCTTGCAGGTAATTTCCATAGCATTTTCTGCCAACTCCACAATAATAAGGCTTGAGAAGGATACCAACTTGTCCAAATAGAGGTTTGTACAGTGTTAAATGCCAAAGTGAGATCTGGAATTACAGACACTCTGTTTTGAGTCAGAAATGGCTTTCTTTTTCGTTAGTTCCAAGATGAAAGGAATTATATGTAAAATAACTTGTAAAAAATGCTTCCTTTTGATACAATCTTTTAGAAACTAGAGCACAGAACAACCTGATGCCAACCACTAGTACTCCACTGTTGTGGAAAATGGCTACTATTCCTGTCTAGTTAAGTCAGCCATGTCATCTTCTACCCTTTTTTACAGTACATGCTCTACACACCTGGTGTTAATGGTAGTGGTAAAAAACTGGAGGAAAGACAGCTAGCTGCTCATTAGTTCTTCACTTAAAGAAGCCAAGAACCACTCTTGACAGGTGACTATTAGCTCCATTCCTTCATTCCCCAACACCCAGAACAACTTTCAGAGAACATATCAGAGCTTTCCTGAAGGCATTGGCAAGGATTATCTTCCTGATTCCCGCTGCTCAAAATGCCTAAAACTAAGGCCTGATATTTCTTTTTCAGACAAGCCCAAAAAAAGTGCTCTGCAGAGTTCCTTGCCAGAAGAAAATCTGCATAATCAGACCAGAAATCTGGCTCCTCACAAGCCTTTCAGTGATGATGATATTGTCCTTGGTCATACTGCTCCTTGACCTGGTAATTAACAATGATTAAAAGCTCTTGTTTTCTGCAAGAATCAGTGTTAGTTTGCAACTGGCAAGGATCAAACAATTAGTTCATTCAGAAATGAACACAATACTGAGATCATAGCAAGTGTATGTACAGACCTTGTACTTACTGAAAAAGTTGAACCACTGAAATTGGTAACACAGGATGCTCTCAAACTCATGGTCTCTTGCAGACCCAGTTTTAAGGTCTTCTTAATTAGTGATTACAGAAGACTGTAAGAGAGAAAAACCAACCAAGGATCTAAAGGCTACCTTACCAAGAAAACATACAAGTGAGAAGCCTGACATGAAAATAAGTATGTAAAATGATACAGACTGTACCAGTAAGAAGCAAGAAGCACATCAAGCAACCATTGTCAGGAAACCATGAAGAACTGGAAAGCATTCTACAAAATGCACACTTTTGTCTTGGCATCACATGAATGCCTAGAGGGTCAGAAAAGAGGCCATGAGGTAGCAACAATCCTTGATACACCAAAGATCTTGGGCTCGTGAATCTTTGCCCTGGAGGTGAGCAGGGAGCTTTCAGAAAATACTATCCCACTACACAAACACTCTGGCTGTGAGCCACTAGGCCCTTTGGCTGCAGGCTTTCCATGAGACTTCCAGAGTTAACTTTTTCCAAAACATCTACCTTCTAAACCTTAACAACAACATATCTTTTTATAAAATGTGCTACCTGAACACTAATTAAAGTAACCACTTGATGTATTGAACAGAAAAGCTCTGAGAAATAAAGCAATCTTCAGCAATGAGACATCAAAACCCTTGACACCAAAACAGCTTCATCCACAGATGAACAACAGTGAAAGTGTCATTCCATAAAACTTGTGAAAAGCGGTTTGAATAAAGAAATAGCCCTCTTCCCTCCCACTTAAAATACTGCATTAATACAGTTACTGATGGCTAAGAGATGAGAAACAGAACCTAAGTATTAGATACATACTAATATGCTCCGTACACTACAACAGCTCTTGAAAACCAAGCCCATTAACCTGCCTAAAGGAAGCAGATTCAGAGCATGTTAATACATTGACAACATCCACGGAACACTGCAAGTCTAAGCAGAACTGTCTTCCCTCAAGCTGCTGCTCTCATCCCAACCAATTTCATCCTTTCATTTTATTAAACAGACAATTAAACTGATGCTGAATTAACTCCCTTTTCTCTGTACCTGTCAATTCCTGTTGCTCTGAATCTCTAAAAGATTTGCATTAATTTTTTTTCCACCTAACTGCAAATTCAGAAAATCTTTCCTACGTGACTTCCAGTTCTCATTTTTTTAGGCTGAACTTTGCCTGGGTTATCCTAAATTATCCTGCTCTGTCCTCTGTCATTTGATACTCCAAAACTTTAGACTTCACAAATAAAAGCTTTTTACTTTCATTACATCATTATATACAACCATTACTCTCTTTAACCTCACAGTTCTCACTTAGTCACAACTTCTTATTAATACTCCATGTATTGTGCATGTGTCAGAGGACTTAAACCCAGCCTATAGGATGGGGCCTACATATTCTTCGTGCCCTGCTCAACATGAGAGCAAAACATCCCCACTACACCAACACAGCACATACAGATGGGGGTTTGCGAGTGAGGAGGTGGAAAATTACCATCTCTGTGTCCATAGGGAAAGAAAACACGTTTCTGCTTCCCACCATCTACTGCAAAATAATAAAACATCTCAGGCTATCAAGACATATTATGAAATTACATCTTGTTAGTTAACAAGAAGCACAGTAAACTCAAGTCAAAAGAAAAAAAAATAGTGTTTTATTAACTACCACACTGTTATAATACACTTTAAACGTACAATAAGGTAGCCTTTAAATTTGAGGTGGTTTTAAGAATAACAAATGAACAGATTTCCAAATGTTTGTAAATAGGTGAACTGCAGTAATTATTGTTGTACATTTTTTGAAAATGGTATAGCACTTACAGACTGGCTATATAACTTCATTTTGTACATTTTCTATAATTGAAAATATAAACAGTAATTAAAAAATAAAAAGAAAATTCAGCATAATAAAAAACATATATGTTTATCAGTTAAATGTACTGGATACATACAATTTTTAAGGGAAGAAGCAAAAAAGGAAAGATGGCTGATATTTAAATGCAGATTGACTAACCAAAAACTAAACAACAAACAAACAAAAACCTCATAACCCCCCTAGTTCACTATGACTATATCCATATGTTTGGGAGTATTGTCAATATGGAAGTGATTTTTCTTTTGTATTTGCATATGTTATATTTTACTGGTAATTTACATGATGGCTTTTAAGGCCCTGGCATACAGATGTTATTTTTGGAAAAAGATTTGATAAAAATCACTGCTGAGACGCA
>VYZP01000259.1:0-19009 GCA_013400635.1 Hypocryptadius cinnamomeus
GGCTCAACATTCCCAACATTCCCAGCCTGGCAAAGACTGTTCCAAACCTGGATAATTATCACCTGGACTACTAAAACAAGTGGCCTTTGATAAAGGAGAAGTCTATAACTCAATTTTAACAAAGCAAACTAAAAATATGGATCCAAGAAGAAGGCGAAGAAAGCTCACATCCCAAATTGGGTGAGGTTCTGTAAATCTCAGGCTCAACTTTAAAACCATTTTTCTGTCTCTGCCTTAAAAAAAGCCAGCAACAAACCCAAGAAAGAACCTTTAACTGTAACAACCCTCTTCATTCCCAGTGTCAGGGCATTCCAGATTCCAGTTCCAAGTCCCAGGAGAATGGTGTTTTCTTAGGTGTAGAAATAGGGAAACAACTTACCGAGCTCACGGTGGAGAGTAAGGACTGGATGGAAGGCTTGGAAATGGGGGTTTTTATATGGAGTTTTTATAGTCCTTCAGGCTTCATGGAAAACCTGAGCCACAGAGTGCCAAATCCTAATAAACCACAGCAGGGAATTTGTTCACATGCAACTTTTCCACTGGCTGTAATTATTTTACTCACTCGGACTTGTTAACGCATTGTTATCCCCAAATCCTGCAAAAAACACCTCACACCCTGCAGGTTCTTTCCATTTGAAAGCTTTACGGGGAGAAGGAAAAGCCGCCTTTTATCCTGCTGACCTCTTTAGGTACCTGAAGAAATCCATCCCTCTCCTCCTAAAGCTTGTTTTGTTGGAGCGACCACGGGGAAGCAGCGCTGGGGGAGTGGGAATTGAGTGGGGTCATCCCAATGGCTCTGGGCTCATTCCAACATCTCTGGGACCATCCCAACAGCCCTGGGGTCATTCCCAGCAGCTTTGGGACCATCCCAACGGCTCTGGGGTCATCCCAGTGGCTCTGGGGTCATCCCAGTGGCTCTGGGGTCATTTCAACAGCTCTGGGGTCATCCCAGTGGCTCTGGCGTCATCCCAACGGCTCTGGGGTTATTCCAACAGCTTTGGGACTATCCCAACAGTTCTAGGGTCATCCCAACGGCTCTGGGGTCATCCCAATGGCTCTGGGACCATCCCAACGGCTCTGGGGTCATCACAAGCTCTGGGACCATCCCAACGGCTCTGGGGTGATCCCAATGTCTCTGGGACCATCCCAACAGCTCTGGGGTGATCCCAATGGCTCTGGGACCATCCCAACGGCTCTGGGGTGATCCCAATGGCTCTGGGGCCATCCCAACGGCTCAGCTTTGCACCCAGAGCTTGGCTCTGTCCCTGTGCCTTGCTCTGGGCCCTCGGAAGGGATCCTGCTGCCGACGTGTGATGTCATTAGGGTAATTAGCAGCCTTTGATGTGCCGGGACGCGGCCTTGAAATTGGCTCTGTGCTGGCGTTGCTCGTAATGGGTCTGAGCCGAGCGGCTTGGCTCGTGTCAGACATTAATGAGCGTTTGTGAGGGGTTTATGAGGTCCTGTTATGAAGGTGTTGTTTAATGTCCTGCTCCTGCTTCATGTGCAGGTAAACACCAGGATGAGCCAGCTCAGCACCTCTGGAGTGTCTTCATTAATCAGGAGCGTCTTAATTTATCACCAGAGTGTCTTCATTTATCACTAAAATGTCTTCATGTGTCAGCAGGGCAAAGCTGAGTTTTGGGGTGAGAACAGGCTCTGATAAAGGTGTTTTTCCCTTTTTCCAGCCCAGAGCATCCTCTGAAAAAACAGCCCAGCTGGATGTGGTGGTTTAGCTGTGGTTTTATGTAATTAATAAATACACCACGTATTTGTGTGTTGGAAAGGGGAGCAGAATCATCAGGGAATCGTGGAGTGGTCTGGGTGGGAAGGACCTTCAAGAACATCTCATTCCACCCCTGCCACAGGCATGTGGGAGGTGGAATTGTGTCTCCAAGCTCCTCAGAGGAGGTTTGGAGCCCCCATCCGTGGAGGTGCCTGAGAAATCCCTGGACGTTGGTCTGGGTGACCAGGTGGGGTTGGGCACAGCTTGGACTCGATGACCTTGGAGCTGTTTTCCAACCTCAGGGGTCTTGGGATTCTGGTTTTGGTGTTCCACTGGTCTCAGGGGTGGGTTGGATCCCTGGTCCCTGCTTTTCTGAACACTTCACCCACACTGGTGTCCTCATGGCTCTCCCTCCTCCTGGGCTCAGATCTCCCTCAATCCTTTCACTTTTATCTTTACAAAAATGGTGATTTTTTGTGTTTTGCATCTTTATCTTTAGAAGAGCTGAAACTGGATCCTTCAGCCTGCCTGGGCTGGAAAATCGAGCTGACACTGCTCTGTTGTTCTCCTCACTCAGGTGCTGAGTTTTGGCCACGTGTCACCTGTTGATTCATCACTTTTATTTCCTGGTTGTGCCTGAGCTGTTACAACTCTGTTAACAACGATACGGTGACAACGTCAGGGCACTAATGAGCTTTTATAGTGTGTTTGGAAACACCTGCAGAAAGCCTTGACATGATTCTTGTCAGGGTTAATGTTTGTGTTCACAGAAATCCGCCCTGCAGTGACAGGAGCCCCGAGCAAAGGGAACAAATCCCAGCATTGTGGATTCCTCCTACGCTAAAGATCTGGACTTTTCATTATTAACAAATCCCTAAGATAAGATTTAACATCTAGCTTAATCTTCAGTTGGCTGAAATCAGTAATTAGGTATTAATTCCTATGTTTTTGACTTTGGGGATGAATTGCTGGCCAGTTTAATCTCAGGTGAAGGTGAATGTTGTAACCCCCGTGGTTATCTTCCATTATTGTTGGTGTCCCACCCCTGGAAGTGTCCAAGGCCAGGATGGACAGGGCTTGGAGTAACCTGGGACACTGGAAGGTGGAGTGGGATGGTCTTGGAAGTCCCTTCCAACCCAAGGGAGAAGGCTTTGAGGAGAGGTTTAATAAAAGCGAGGAGAAGTAGGAAAATACTTTTGTTTTTTAACTGAATGGGAACCAGAAGGGGGCAGTTGCTGGGGGTGGGAGTGTCCGTCCAGCTCACACCGGTGCCACCCTCGGCATCTGTCCCAGAGCCTCCTCCTCAGGTTTAGCAGGATGATAATGCCAACCAGCAGGGATTCATCAGCAGCTGGGATTCCAGAGGTGTCTCCCACTTGTTGTTCCCAACGTCAGCTCTTCCAGCAGCTTCAGGTGCCCTTTGGTCAGAGAAGTGACTCCATGGAAAAAATGCCTGACGAGGTCTTGCCTCGGTCACACCCCATTTATGGCTCTTTTTGCCATTCCCCAAATCCAGTCATGATTTATGGTTTCGAAAATATGGGGGTTTTAATGTGATATTAAATGTGGTCTTGCCTTTCTTTCTGTTTTATTGTTCAAATGTGTAAATTGGGTACTCAGTGTCAGATTGAAAGAGGTGTCGTGACTTATTTGGGTCTATAACTATAAAGTTCAGGATTTTTGCAGTGTGCCAGAGCTTTGATCAGACTTTTTTATTAGTCTAAAGAACCCAGAACAGAGGTTATTAATCTTTCATCAAATATTTCATTCAAGAACCCAGAACTCCAGTTTATCCCTCACTTTTTCAGCTCTTTCTGGGATCAGTTGAGGATATTTTTATCCAGAAAAATGTCTGGTTCTCCCCTGCCAAGGAATGAGTCCAGTCATGGAGAAGATCAAGCCTAAACCCCATAAATATTTTCCCTTTGAGATGCAGAGACAAAGAATCCCCTCCCTATAAAGCTGAAATTGCAGAGTGGGGAAGGCACTAAAGGACAGGTCATGCGGGACACAAGGGCAAACCAGTAATTAGCAAGAGTGATTTATCTAAAACAATTGGCATCCGTTAACAAAGCTGGATCTGGAAAGAATCGTGGTTGGTAATTGATTAGGAAGTTCTGCATGTGGGTGATTCATGTGCTGGGCACTTCAAGGCCAGGTATAAAAGTGCTCGACCTCACATCTCACACCATCACTTCTCTTGTCTCACTCTCTGGTGCTGTAGGTAAGTGAATTCCTAAATTCCTGAACTCCTGAGCTCCTGAATTCCTTCTCTAAGCAAGCCTTTGAGTGTGGTTTTGGGATCAGGCTGACATTCTCCTGGTGGGAACCACTGGGTATGGCACTTGGTGCTCTGGTCTGGTTGAGAAGGTGGGGATTGATCACAGGTTGGACTCCTGGAGGGGTTTTCCAACCTCAGCCACTCTGAGATTGTGTAAAAGGATCCATTTGTGACTGCTCAGCCACTGGGAAATGCAGATCTGGATGAGATCTAAGTAATACTCCATGAATATTCCATTTGTGTTCAGTACACAATCCAGGGATGCATTTTAGGTGCTGAGCTATGAGAATTCCCCCTGTCCCTTGAGCCTCTTTGTAGCCTTTTATCCTCATGTTTGACTATGAAACCGATGTGAATTTTGTTTTATTTTCCTGCTCTTGCCTTGCCCCACAGATCCTTATCCCCCAGCCATGGTTCAGTCCCTGAGCCCCTGCACCGACGGCAGCGCCTCCCCCTGCGGCGTGGCCGTGCCCCAGCCCGTGGCCGACTCCTGCAACGAGCCCTGTGTCCGGCAGTGCCCTGACTCCACGGTGGTCATTTACCCTCCTCCTGTGGTCGTCACCTTCCCTGGGCCCATCCTCAGCACCTTCCCGCAGCAGAGCACCGTGGGCTCCGTGGGAGTCCCCGAAGTCGGAGCCGGTGTCGGAGCTGGTGTCGGAGCTGTTGTTGGAGGTGGTTTTGGTGCTGCCCGAACCCCTGGAGCTTCCCAAGTTTATGGTGGGGCCAGGTGGGGCCGGGGGTACCCAGTGGGCAGCTGCAGACCCTGCTGCTAAGGCCAGGGAGTGGCCACTGGACGAGCGTGACCGGCAGGACGCGGCTCCACGGCTGAGCTCCGGGGCATGGCACTCAGGGAGAGCTGAGCATTTGGGGCAACATTAAAACCACCTGTGGATGTTTGAACACCTCAAAAATCAGTTTCCTTCCTCCTACCCTTCCTGCTTTTCCTTCTCTAAAGCTTTCCTCTCTTTCCAAGCACTCTGTTCTCAAAGCTACGGGCTGTTCCTGGTTCCCTGGGGGCTTGTTGGGATCTTTGTGGCTTCCCGCTGACAGTAGGTTTAGATTAGGGAGAAATTAGGACTTTAGATTTTTAAGGTTTAGATTTTAGGGAGAAATTAGGAGGAAATTCTTTCTTGTGAGGACCTGGCACAGGTTGCCCAGGGAAGCTGTGGCTGCCTCATCCCTCTGGAAGTTTCCAAGGCCAGGTTGGATGGAGCTTGGAGCAACCTGGGATAGTGGAAGGTTCCCTGCCCATGGCAGGGGTGGGACTGGATCATCTTTAAAATCCCACCCAAACCATTCTGTGCTTCTGTGACTGTGGCAATGTCAAGGATCTGGTCCGAGACTCCCTTCAGATCCATTTCTAAGCTCTTTCTGTGGCTACTGATGCATAAAAAAGGTTCTGCAGCGCCCCAGCCCCTGCTCTGTTGCCGTGCTGTGTGACCAGGGCTGGCTATCACCACAGGAGGAGCAGCCCCAGACATTCCCTGAGTCACCCATCAAACCACGGCTTGTGGGCGATTTGTAACCTGTGCTGTGTCTCACCTGTTCTTCCTCATTAAACCAGACGTTGCAGCAGGTTATTGGCGTGTGGGTGTCTCTGTGTGTCCCCTGTCCTCGTCCTGCTGCACCAGCCCCATCCTGTCACCAGGAGGGTGAAAATCCCAAGGGATCTGGCCAAGGTCTGTGGGTGATCTCCTTTGCACGGCCACAGCTGTCCCTTCCTTCCCCACATTCCCAGTTTCTGTGGAGATTTTTGCTCAGTATTGGCTTTCCTGGCTCCTGTTCCTGGTGTCCTGGGGATCTTGTCAGGGACAGGAGCAGAGCACAAGGTTGGAAAACCCTCCAGGATCACAGAGTCCAAGCTGTGTCTGATCCTGGTTACCCAGACCAGTCCAGTCCTTCCTCGGACACCTCCAGGGGTGGCCACTCCAAAGCTCCCTGAGCCCCTTCCAAGGCCTGCCCACCCTTTCCAGGAGGAATTTCCCCAAATTTCCTCCCCTGAGCCTCCCCTCGAGGCTGTTCCCTCTTGTCCTGGCCCTGTGCCCTGGGATCAGATCCCAAATCCCCCCTGGCAGATCCCAAATTCCCCCTGGATCCCCCTTTTCTCCAGGCTGAGCCCCCCAGCTCCCTCAGGATCCTCCATTCCCTTTTCCAGCTGCTCCAGCCCTGTTCCCACCCCTGGACACGCTCCCCCTTCAGTAACCAGGATAACTTGGACATGACGCGGATGCTCCCACATGGAATTGTGGATTTCTTTGGGAATAAATTGGTAATAAACCTTTCCCAAGCTCTCCTGGCCGTGTTTGAAATGTTATGTAGCGTGTGAGGAACAGCGCCAGTATCTTTAAGGATTGCAGGGTGATGTGGGAATATGGGATTATTCCAGGCTAGTCACTCTTTGGGGAATTATTATCCTCATGTGGAAGGAAAACAAAGTTGCTTAGGCACTGTAATAATGCGTAATTAATGTTGGCGAGCTCTGGAGCAGGTCATTAAACCAGATTTTCCCCAACCACATAATCCTTACAAAAGAGAAATCCCTCAAACCTCAAAAGCCAGGGAAAAATCCCCCAAACCTCAAAAGCCTTTGATGTTGGGAGTATTTGGGAATGAGCTGCAATTCATTTACACCTCTCAAGATGCTCTTTCATGGCCTAAATTGAAATCTGCATTTACCACAAGCCAGAAAAATCGGTGAAATGATGGAATTCTGCCAGTGGGTTTTGATAGAACGATTTTTGACACATTTTTATTTCTTTTGCTGTAAAAACCTCTGATGTGAAATGTCCTTCCAGAGGACTAAAGATATTGGGTGTCTCACTGAGAAGATTCAATGCCTTTTTAAGATAGAAGCATTTGCTAATATCTCTTAGGTTCATTATTGAGCCTAATTATTCAGTTTAATGATAATTATGGGCTAACAATATCCATTTAAATATAGCAAATTTTTAAATTATTTTTTCTCTTGTTGCCATTTTTTTCCTGTTCCATGCCCCACTTTCCCTTCTCCCAAAAGGCTGCACTCTTTAACAAATAATTCGAAAATTTTGTCCAGTTTGGGCGATAATCGGGTGCCCAACTTCTCATTTGGGAGAGGTTTAGTCTTTAGGGAAGATCCTCAGCCTCACAGGGAATCTTAGTGCTGGAGGCAGCTCCTGTGGCATTAAATGTTCCCAAGAATTTAAATGGATAATTCCAGTGAATACATTCCCGAGTTGGAATGGAATTACAGGAGTTGGTTTTCAGTTATTTAAATTACCCGGCTGCTGCCTTTATGATAACATCGCAGCCAGGCCTCAAGTTCCTCTCACCATCCCACTTTTTCTGAGCCTCAGGACACAAAAGAATTCAGGTTTTAGGATCTGGGAGAGATCAAAGAAGCTGTGGAGGAGCTGATGGTCGGGAACTGGAGCGACAGGAAAGGGGGAAACGGTTCAGACTGAAAGAGGAGAAATTTAGGTTGGGTATTGGGAAGGAGTTCCTCCACGTGAGGCCCTGGCACAGGATATTCCATGGATTTCCCACCCCTGGAAGCATCCCAGGCCAGCTTGGAGCCACCTGGAATGGGATGATCTTTCAGGTCTCTTCACCCACCCAGAACAGGTGTAGGAGAAACTCAAATGTTCCTGAGACATCAGGACAGATCCATGGAAAACCAGCTTTGGTGTTGTCAGCCAATGCTGGGGAGGCCCTGGGAGGGATCTGGGCTGCAATTCCAGGGTGATCTGGAACTTCCTGACTTCTCCTGACGAGCTGGAATGAACAGGTGAGGAAACGTCCCGTCCCTGTTTGGTGACTCCTGTGACAGGATCATCTGGGGTGAGGAATTTGGCACTCCAGTGTCTCCAGAAGGCTGACCTGCAGCAGAGGAGGAGATCCTGGAGGTGCCTTGGATCCCTGGAGCTGAGGGACGCCCTCAGAGCCTCGACATTCAAAGCAGGAAGGGGAAATGAGGTGGGAGCCAGGTGGCTCCAGGTCAGCGTTGTGGTGGGAGGTGACGGCGGGTGACAGGGCTGGGACTGGCAGGAAATCACCAGCTGTGGGTCCTGTCCCCAGGGAAAGTGCCTTGGGAATGATGCAAGGGGGAATTCAGAAGGCAAGGACATCACAAATGGTGCTGTGCTGGCAAATTTGGGCAGGGGCCGAGGTTAAGTGGGACCAAAGGACTCAGAATTTCACCCAAATCTTTGGCTTCCTGGGTTTTATTCCATCTCCCCTCCTGTTCAAAGCTGTCCAAACCCTTCCCCGCTTTCTGTGCAGGGAGGTGAAGCCTTTGTGTGCCAGAGGCGTCCCAGGGAGATAAGCTGAGCTTACTGCGCTGGGAGACTCCACCATTTCCTAATGCTTTCCCCAGGGAACCCAGCCCATTTCGCTGCTGGCAGCAAAAGGGTTGCAAAACCTCTCTTAAAGGCTTTGCCACTTTCAAAGGGCTGCTCTGATTTACTGGGGCTGTGCTCTGCTTGGGGGGAGGCTCCTCCCTGATCCCCTCCTTCCCGGGGCACCCCCATTTGGGGCTGTCCTGCTCAAATTGGGGCACGGAGGAATCAGACCAGACCTCGCTCTTGGTTGGGGCTGCTCCTGCCCAGACAAGGAAATGGAGCTCTGGAGCTCATCTCTGCTCCTTGGGACTGGCTCCAGGTCAGAGTTCTGGGGAGATCAGTGGCATGATGGAAAGAATTGGATGTTGGGCTGGAGGATCAGCGTTTCTGCTGACTGGCCCTGGTTTTCTGCCCATGAAATGGTTTCTCCGACCTCCTCCCTTAATTATTTTCTCAAGCATTTGCTCAGAGGGCTGCGAAACACAGAAATGCTTCTGCAGGAGGCCACCATGGCAAGAGGAGGGGTGGCCATGGCTCTCTCTGGGAAATCAGCCCAGAGGTGACCCCTCACAGTCACTGCTGCAATAACATTTGTGACTCCTGCTGAGCTCTTTGATGTGGAACTGGGCTCACGGGGGATCCAGGCAGCTCTGCCTGGGCTCTGCTTGTTGAAACACCTATCATCTTTAGTATTCTAAACCTAAATTGTCTTTAATATTCAAAACTGAAATAATTTTTAATATTCTACATCTAAATAATCCTTCGTATTTGAAGCCTAAATAATTTTTAACATTCTAAGTCTAATTAATTCTTAGTATTTGAAATCTAAATAGTCTTAATTATTCTAAATCTAAATAATCTTTAATATTTTAGACCTAAATCATCTTTAGCTTTCTAAATCTAAATAATCTTTAATATTTTAGGCCTAAATCACCTTTAGCATGCCAAACCCAAACCAGTGCTCCTGCGGGGGTACGGCAGGAGCTGGGATGAACTCCCTGAAGAACCGGCTGATCCATCTGCAGAGGAGCTGAACTCTCCAGCAGCTGACCATGGCTTGGCTGCCTTTGGTCTTTTCTCTTAGGCGGCTTTAACCTCGAGCATCACCAATCTCCTGCCTTGGATGACCATGAGACCCCCCCCCAATCTCTTGTTTTTGTGATTTATTGCCCAAGCATAACCCTCAGCTTTGCTCCAGGAGCCTCTCTGGGGGCAAAATCAACTGAGTGATGCCTCTTTCTGGTGAAATATTTGGGTAAATCCGAAGTCAGGGGTTAGTTAAGGTTTCTCCTTCTGCTGGGGGAAATGAGTCAGGGCAGGAGCCATTGAGATGGAGATGTGGTGACAGTCCCTAACATCTGGAGTCTGGACTTCCCTCTCATTGCAGGGCTCCTGTGGGTGGCTGGGAGTCCCTTTAAAGTGCCCAGACAAAAGCAAAGGAGACATTTGATGCTTCTAACCAGAGTAATTTTAATGGAAATGAGAAACAGTGAGGAACAGAAAGAAGAAGTTGCCAGAGATACAGAAGGGGCTTTGGCAAGCAGAGCATTCCCGATGGTGGGCAATGTTTTTCATGGTGGAAATCGTGGAGTTTGCCAGTCCAGATGTGTTTCTTTCTTTGTGTTCACTGTCAGGTGAGGCGCAGCAGGGACAGAGAACAGGAACTCCTCTGCTAAAAGCCACCTTTGGTCGGAGCCGAACAAAGGTTGCAGAAACTCCCACACAAAGTGGCTGCGGATGAACTTAAAAAGTGCTTTCCTCACACCCAAAAGTCTCTTTCTACTCCACCAAAGTGCTCTAAAGGTGCCTCAGCCCTTTGAGAGTGACAGCTGGAGGGACAGAAGATCTACAGAGGGTTACATGGAGTGTCCTACACAGCCTGGCACCCACACATCCCCCAGAGTTGGACGTGCGAGCGCTCGACATTCCTCAACACCGAAACCGAAGCCATGATTCCGTGTCCTGAATTCCATCCCGTGGGTGCTACTCCTTCTGGGAAGAGCCCAGAGGATTCTCTCCCCTAACTGAACGGAGAAGGGGAGAACTAATCCCAGGTTTCCAAAGTTACCCAAGTTACCCATGCTACCCAGGGCCCCAGGGATCCCCTCGATCTTTCCTGTGAGCTTCCCAACTACCTCCCTGTCGAGGTTGGTGTACATGGTCCCACGGATATTCCTGGTGGGGTGGAAGAAGCTCCCGATGCTCCTGAAGCCGGACGGGGTCACACCTTGGCACTGGTCCCGGTAGAAGCTGAAGGAGCACCGGGGCCGGCAGCTGGAGCTGCCAAAGCACCAAAGTTGTCACTGCCGCCCTGGGCGCAGCAGGCGTTGTCACAGCACTCCTTGAAGGAATTCATCCTTGTTGATTTGGAGAGCCTGGAACACACACCCAGAAACAAAATTTATGGGCTGCTGAGGGCAGAGCAAAGGCTCCGACTCGGTCCCTCCTGTGCATCGGTTTCACCCTCTTAATTAACTCGTTTATTTTTGTAATCTCCTCTCAATCCCAAACAGCTTTGCTTTTTTTCCCCCCATCAACTTTTGGAAACTGCTAAACGTAGAGAATGAGGGTTTTGCCAGCTGACAGCTGAGCTTTCCTGCCTCAGAAATCAGAGAAATGTAATAAATGAAAGAAAAGTACAATAAATATAACCCAGAACTGAAAATTACTTTTTACTACAAGATTGTGGTAGCAAATTTGCAGTTTTCAGCACCTCAAAGCCTAATATTAAAAAAGCACAGGAAAGAAGAGCAAAAAGTTTTGAGTGGAGCAATTCCTTGAGATTGCAGGAAACTTGGGCTTGGCGTTGGCTCTAAAACGCCAAGAAATTTCCTACAAAACATCTCTACCTGCACATAGACACAAGTTTTTATTATTTATATATAAATATATGCAGACACAGCAGTACCTATTAAATAAATAAAAAAATACGCACTATACATTTAATATATATTCATATTCATATCCATATTCATATTTTTATAAAGAAATATTTGGAAAAATATATGCATGAGAGAATAGAGCCAGTACAGACCTCTGCTTCACGGAGAGATGTTGAGAGGAGAAGTCGAGAGGAGCGGATGACTTTTCGGAGTCGGGGGTCCGCTTTTATACCTTCTAAAGTGTGTCATCTGACTGCTTATTCCTCCAACCTACGTCACAACCATTTTAATATTGTCCATGCTTGGCGTCACAACGCCAACGTAAACCCTTTAGAATTTCTTTAATCTTAAAGCATTTCTAGGGAAATTGCCCTGAATTCCTTTTGGCCAAATGGGGAGATAATTGAGGAGGTATTTATTAATTTGGGGAAATATTCAGATTATTAAGGCAGTGGCCTTGTAGGTGGTCCATCGGCTTGGCTTTGGCGCCTCCGGTGCCGCTCGCGGAGGACAAAGTGAGAGGTTTTGATTTGGTGTGCTGAGGATTGTGGAGTCTCCACTCAGCATCTCCATGACCTTCCTGGTGGAGGTCTCTCACTGGCTTTGTACCCCAATTTCTCCAACAACAACCCAAAGACATTTTCCAACCGCCTTGTGGGGGTTCACAAATCCTCCTTCCTGTTTTAAGTGATTTTCTGGGGATACTTTTTGACTTTCATGGAAGAGCATCACCTTAATACAGCTCAGGACACAGAGACCTTGAGGAGTGACCATATTATTAAATCTGGAGGTGTCTTTCGGTGGCAAACTATTAATATTTAAATCCAGCAACACTTTGCAAATTGAAAACATTAATGAGTGTTTATGAAGTGCTTTGGTATTCAAAATTCGGAGGAAGCCTCAACATCCTGCTTGCTCATTATTGTGCTTACTTTATATTCAAATTAATGCCAGAAATTAGGTGAAGGTCACCCAAGGAGTTCTGCCCTAAACTCCAGAGTTCCTCCCTATCACAACTACACATGGTGATTCTTTGTGGAAAAAATACCAGCAGGGTTCTTTTGGTGTTCATTTAATGCTCTTTTAGTGCTAATCCTGATCATTTCTTTATTTCCAGATCAAATTGAGGCTTGAATTCTCCACTTTGCTCAGCTGAACTGGGGTCGAACCCTCCAGTGAAATGCAGAAAATGCAGCTGGATTTTTGTTAAAAACATTCTTCCTGCTCCTGCAGCAGCATCACTTTGATTCAGGAGCACTTTGGAATTGAGATTTATTTATAGTTCTGTTCCTTTTTCCTGAAGTTGATGAGGTTTAATGTAAAATCCCTACATTTACATTTCCTTTAGATAAAACCCTATGGTGCATCTTTCTACTGAACACAAATATTTTCAAACATGTGGGAAAATTTTCCTTTTTTTACTGAAAATTTCTCTCTCTCCAATGACCTTGAGAAATCAGAAATGACTTTTCTACAATATAAAAAAAATTTTCAGATTTGACAACGGAGGCAATAAAATGGTATCAGGAATGTTGCTGGCCTAGAAAATATTAAGATGAAAGAAACCTGTAATATATGGGACATACGGGAAGACACTAATAATCCCAAACAATGAGGAAAATTACGTTAATTGAAGATATGACGTGTACAGGCAAATTTGTTTTGACAACCAGTAGGGCTCCAAACCTTTTGAATCCACAGGGCGTCTGAGATAAGCCAGGAGGGCAAAGCTGGGGTATAAAAAGGGCTTGGAGCTCAGGGAGCCTCATCAGCTCTCCTGCCTTTTCCTCCCGGTGAACTCGGTAAGCTTTTCCTCCTTTCTCCCCCGGTACTGGCAATTTTCCTTTCAGAATTTCTGTTGGGGTTGTGGCTCCTCTGAACTGTCGGGATTTGCTGTTCCTTTTACCTGGGCTTGCTGGGTTCAACTTTTAAAGCTGCAGGTGGAACTTTCCTGGTCCTGTTGGTACCTGGGTTCCCTGATAAGGGATTTTCAGGACAGCAGAGGCAGGAAAGGGTTTCCCCACCATGACTCTTGGTGGGTTTTTCCTTAAATCTCCTATTTTAAGTGGGATTTTGGGTCTGTCTGGCCACACAGGTGTTCTCATGTGTGTCCACTCTCTATGATTTCTTCTGTGGGCTCTCAGCATTTCCAGGTGCAAGTTAAAATGGGTGGAAAGCACTGAAATGGGTCTTAGGGTGATGGACCCAAAACCTGAGGGGTGTTATCACAGAAAAATTCTGGGAAGACCTCCCTGATGGAGTCAGGAATGCAGACCTCCATGAAAAGCTGATATTGTAAAAGAAAATTAGAGTTGCTAATTCCTAACCAGTTACCCTCAGGAAAAACCCTGAGGCAGCAGCAAGGTTTTGATCTATGTCCAGTGATTCCATCATCAGGGGTTCTGCCAATCCCAGGAGTACAGAAATAGTTTAATATGAATATATTCAATCTACATTAATATAGGATATAAAATAATTTAAAGGCAGTGAGTTGATGAACGGATTATACAAATGGGGCATAAGGAGGAGCTGAGGTCATAATTTTCCCTCTGCCCTTTTTCTCACGGCACCGGCGAGGAAGATTTCGGGCTCTGAGGTTGCTGCTACTCCTTGGAGTACTTACTACTCTTCCTTTCCTCCCCGTTGCAGGTTTTACCTCCATCTCCCAAAGATGACTTTCCTCCAAGGCCAGTGCGACGACGACTGCTACTCCTCCTGCAACTACGGGGGCCTCTACGGCTACCGGGGCTACGACTGTGGGAGCCCCTGCGGCTACCGGGGCTACGGGGGCCTCTACGGCTCCCGCGGCCTCTACGGCTTCGGGGACCGCTACGGCTACGGCAGCTTGTACGGCTACCGGGGCATCTTCGGCTCCGGGGACTGCTACGGCTCCGGGGGGCTCTATGGGGGCTACCGGGGCTTCTACGGCTCTGGGGACTGCTATGGATACCCCGGGTTCTACTCCGGCCGCTACGGGTACCCCTTCGGCTACCGCTACGGCCAAAGGTTCGGCTTCGGGGGCTGCTACAGCTGCTAAAGCCAGAGGGAGCCACTCCAAAACCCAGCCTGGGTTTGGTGGGATTGATGGAGAGTCCGGCAGTGGAGACCACGGCTGGGCAGAGTTTTGGGGACCAGAGGCACGGCCGGGGTGCTCCGATAGCTCTGTGCTGCTGCTGAAGGGCTGGCGGTGATTCGCCTTCATCCCGATGCCCCAGCTCTTCTCTCGACCCAGACCTTCTCCTCAATCCTCCAAGCAAACCAAACTCCGTGTTTTTGGCAGTGCTGTACAAAAGATTCTTCTGACTGGATGATGTGGGTGTCATGTGACTTTGGGAGTGTGGTCTTTGCATTCTGTATCTCTATAAAGTTATCTCTGCCTTTCATTCCTATTAAAGACTTTTCTTTTCTGCATCAATTCAGCATTTCCGAGTTTATTTGTCATTTAAGCTTCTGAAACAGCTTGAAGTCTTTGGTACCCAAAATCCTGAGGAAGCCTTAGCATCCTGTTTGCTCATTTTCAACGCTTATTTTAAATTCAAATGAATTCCAGAAATTAGGTGGAGGTCACACAAATATGAAATCCTTCACAGCGAAAGGATTGGGAGACAAAATTATGAACTGAATCCTGTGTCCAGTTCTGGGCCTCTCGTGCCAAGATGGACGTTGAGGGGCAGGAGCGTGTCCGGATAAGGGAATGGAGCTGGGGCAGCTGGAAAAGGGAATGGAGGATCCTGAGGGAGCTGGGGGGGTTCAGCCTGGAGAAAAGGGGGATCCAGGGGGAATTTTGGGCTCTTCCAGGGGGAATTTTGGGATCTGATCCCAGGGAACAGGGCCAGGACAAGAGGGAATGGTGGTGGTTTCGCTCGTGTGGATGTTGGCCTGGAAAACTCAAACCACTCCATTGATCTTCCACACAGAACAGAAGAAAATCCATTTGAGCTGAATAAAATCAATTTTTACACATGCAGGTACAATAACACACCAAATCCACTGACTAAAAGTCAGAAAATGGGGGGGAAAAGGGAGGGAAAATGCAAATACTCCTAAAGACAAAAAACCAATCAAAATGTTCTCATTCCTCCTGGGCAGCCCCTTCTAAGACCTGACCAGGAGGAAATTTCTCATGTCCAACCTGAGCCTCTCCTGGCACTGCTTGAGGCCATTCCCTCTTCTCCTGCCCCTGTTCCCTGGGATCAGATCCCAACCTCCCTGGCAGATCCCAAATTCCCCCTGGATCCCCCTTGTCTCCAGGCTGAGCCTCCCTCAGGATCCTCCATTCCCTTCTCCAGCTGCTCCAGCCCATTTCCCATCCCTGGACATTCTCCAGACCCTCAATGCCCCCTTACCATGAGGGGCCCAGAGCTGGACACGGATTCAAGTCCAGAAAGTCCCTTCAGAATTCCACAGCTCCCAGAATATCCACCCAAACCAAGGACACAGGCAAGAAAACAACTGGATCTCCAGAGGTTTTTTTTTTTTCAAATGCAGAAAGTATTTAATAGAACAAGAAAAAGAGCTGGCACAGATACAGAAAGATTATAGTTTTGGGATGCTGGAGGCAGCTCTGGGGGATGAGTCACTGCTCTCCAGAACATTCCTTTTTGCTGAAGTTGTGTTGTTCATCCTTCAGGTCCTCGTAAATGCAGATTAAAGGCAAGACAGCCTTAATGCTCCCTCACCCAGGGCTGCAGCGCCGTGCTGGAAGTGCTTATTGAAAATGCAGATGACACCAAATCTAATTTCACAGAGGTCCTCCAGCCCCATTGCAGCAACTCTGAGAAGTTTCACATGAATTGCAGATCGCCCCTCCCGTTGCTGAAGGGGCCGTGGGAGGGTTTAAATGCAGAACATCAGGAGAGTTGAGAAAGACAGGAAGAAGGAGACAGAGACAACAACAAAACCAGAAATTCCAAGAGGTTTCAGAGCACAGCAAAGCCCCCACCCGTGGTGACTTCACCGTGGGGGCTCCGCACTTGTGCAAACATCAACAGCGGGCTCATCCGTTCGTCTTCCGTGGGTGCGGGTCCGTTCGTGGGGATTTTCCCCTGGGATCAGCAGCAGGGGTAGCAGCAGGAGGAGTAGGAGCAGCACGAGGGGTAGTAGTAGCGCGTGGTGCAGCGCCGGGAGGTGCAGCAGCTGCCGTAGGAGCTGCGGCAGCAGCTCAGCGTGCGGGTGATGCAGGGGTTGCAGCTGTAGGAGCGGGTGCAGGTGCGGTAGCAGGGGGAGCAGCACAGGGTGTAGCAGCACGGGGAGTAGCAGCAGGACATGGTGGGGTGCAGGGGTGGAGGTGAACCTGGGACAGGGTGGGAGAGAAAGGGGGGGAAAAAGGGGTTTGTGAGGGCAGAGTCGTGGTGTGGGCGAGGAGCGGTTGGGTGGAAATGTTGAGTGAATCCCTCAGGTTTGCGTGGGATATTCATGTCATAGATTCCTAGAATCCCAAGATCCTGGAATTCCAGGACCCCAGGATCCCAGAATTCCAGGATGCCAGAACCCCAGAATCCCTGGATTCCAGAACCCCAGGATTCCAGAATCCCAGGATGCCAGAACCCCAGGATTCCAGAATCCCTGTATTCCAGAACCCCAGGATTCCAGAACCCCAGAATCCCAGAACTCCAGGATCCCAGGATTCCAGAATCCCCGGATTCCAGAACTCCAGAATCCCTGTATTCCAGAACCCCAGGATTCCAGAACCCCAGAATCCCAGAACTCCAGGATCCCAGGATTCCAGAATCCCCGGATTCCAGAACTCCAGAATCCCTGTATTCCAGAACCCCAGGATTCCACAACCCCAGAACCCCAGAACTCCAGGATCTCAGGATTTCAGAACCCCAGGATCCCAAGATCATTGACGTCAGAAAAGACCTCCAAGATCGAGTCCAACCCTAGCCCAGAGCACTGAGTGCCATGTCCAGTCCTTCCTTGGGATGGGGACTCCAAACCTCCCTTCCAAATCCTGAAAACCCTTTCCAAGAAAAGAAAATCTTCCTGAAGAAGGGATTTGTGGGTGTTTGGTGTCCAGGCCCCCAGGACAGGCTGAGGTAAATCCCATTTCAGGGCAGGAGACTGACTCCCCAGTGTCTGACTCGAATCCCTCCCAGGTTTTCCAGAGTTCTTGGAAATGCACAACTCAAGGAGTTTATTAAGTCTCCAGCCTCCCTGTCTGCTTTTAATCTTGGCACATAAACAATTCCTTCTCCTGGGCAACACCGGCTTCGTTAGTGCCACTTCTAGCAAGGACACTCTGCTGGACAGAGAAGGTTTGAATCCTGCAGCTCAGAGCTGCCTCAGGGACTCCAGAGGGACAAAAACAATTCCTGGGACTTTTCCATATTCCCCATTGCAACATCCTGCAACAAAGAGCCATTTCCTCCTTGCATAACCACTCATCCCGGGCCTGAAAATTCCAGGTGTCACCACTGGAAAAAAAGAAACCCAGAACCTCTAACTCAGCTTCCCATCTTTCCCATTCCATGGGAATGTCCATGGGTTGATGTCCCCCAGATCAAAAGCATCCAGGAGAAAACACCCATGAGCAAAGGGTTTCCCCCTAAATTCAAGGATTCTCCAGGAGAATGGGATCTGGACTTACCGAGTTCAGTGGGAAGAGCAAACCAAGAGGAGCCGTGTGAGGAGCACCTGGGTTGGGAGCATTTTTATATTCCTATTGTGGAGGTCGGAGCAGTTCCCCGAGAGCTCCCCTTAGTCACGGGACAAATTTGGGAAGTACATCAGCAGCCCAATTGCTATAATTGTTTTCCTCCGCATTTAGGACAATTTTGGAATTCCTGGGGCCTGGCACTGTGATTACAGCCCGGGAGATTCTTTCATCTCCAGACTTTCTAGGACAGAGGGATTTCTGGGAAAGCACCCGGAGGACAACTGGGAATGGGGCTGGAGGCTACACAAAACATCTCCAGCCCAAATTCCTGGTCAGCTGGGAGCCCGTGGATTGGTTCTTTACCTCGTGGCCACACCAGGGAGGTGGGCACTGCACATTTTGGTGACCTAAAACAGCCAGGGAATGGAGGAGAATTACCCCGAGCGCTCCGGGATTTCCGTCACAATTAATAACAGGCGTTCCATTGATTCTTTCAGGTTCTTCTCCTGCCTGTAATTTGTCCTAGGAGAGGTGCAGGCCGAGGCACGGGATCAATTAAAGCAGCATCTGAGAAATGTGGTTAATTTTTATGGTGCGAGGGTTTTGGTGGTTTTTTTCTTTTTTTTTTTCCCCAGATGAAATTATTGGAAAAACTCGCTTGAGCCGTGCCTTGTGATATCATTCACGTGTCTGATATTTATAGGGTTTATATATGGGATCCATGGGCATGAGCTGGCCAGAATCCCTCCCTGTCCTGGGCTGCATCCATGGGCAGGGGGGTCAGGAAGGGGCTTCTCCCCCTCTGCTCTCTCTGGTGGGATCCCACCGGGAATGCTGAGCCCAGTTCCGCTGTCCCCAAAATAAAAGGGACGTGGAATTGTTGGAGCGAGTCCAGAGGAGACCACGAATTCGATAAAGGGACTGGAGCTCCTCCCCGATGGATCCAGGCTGGGAATGTTGGGAATGTTGAGCCTGTGGAGACCCCAGAGCCCCTCCAGGATCTGCAGGGGCTCCAGGGAAGCTGGAGAGGGATTTTCCTCAGGAACTGCAGGGACAGGACACAGGGAATGGGGTCGGGGGACAGAGGGGGAATTTGGGTGGGATTTTGGGACGGGATTGTTCCCTGTGACGGTCCCAGGTTATTCCATGGGTTTCCCATTCTGGAAGTGTCCAAAACCAGGCTGGACAGGGCTTGGAGCAGCCTGG
>VYZP01000275.1:0-10295 GCA_013400635.1 Hypocryptadius cinnamomeus
ATGTGCTTTCCTGTCCTTTTTGAGGTAGGAGGGAGATGGAGAAAGAAACTTCACAATGGGTTGAATGTCAAGTAGTTTTTATTTTGAAAAACTAGCAAAAATTCATGCCTAAAAAAGCCAGAGTTTGTAGGTAGAGGCATTGTCTTTCATTAAACTAGATACTGAAACTGGGAAATGATGGGAAAGCTTTTAGACACAAACATTTTTCAGATATTAAGAACTTGCAATGTCACTGGAAACCTGCCCTTTGTTCACCCCACACAGCAGAATATGCACCTAATTAATTGCAAAATAAAGAGGAGATCTTGAATTGAATCTTGATGGATCTTGAATTTTGGTTGTTTGGCTGATGGGCATTAATTGACAAGTTGAGGCAAGACTAGATTAATTGAACTTGAAGTACCCCCATCAGGAAATATTTAGAAGAGGGCAAATCTTGACTTTCTTTTAGTGCCCTTCAGGAGTATTAGCCTGACTCTTTTTGTCACAAGGACTAATTCTGAGCTGCTCAAGAGCACACCTAGTTTTAAAAAGCACTTAGTGAACAACTGGCATTATTTTGCTCCTTATTGAAAAAAAGGAAGAAATGGTAAGTTTTAAGCTCTCCTGAAGTTGTTACTATAAGCTTATGAATGGATCTTTATTAGTGGAAACCAAACATGGGTTTTCATGGAGTTGTAGATGGGCGAACGAGTTTTGTTCAGTGTTAGAGAATCTTTTCTGGCCTACCATGAGTATCCTTGATGGTTTCAGCTCAAATTACATTTAATGATGGCTTCTGAAACACAACATTTAATTCAAATGCTTCAAAATATGAAAATCATAAAGGAGTCCTGTTACTATCAATTTTTTAATCCCCTTCTCTCCTGGCTCAGCTACATTTCAGGCTGAAGTTGCCTTGTTTAAGTGAATTCAGATATCTCCACTACTGCACTCTGTATTCTGTGCAAGCCATAACCAACAGTGTGAAAGTACTCTGTGACTTAATTTATAGCTCTGATATAAAAAAATCCCAAACCTTTATCCCATATAAAGAATAGTCCTGCATTCCTTAATCTCACCAAGTTATTTTCTGAAATATAAACATCTTAACAAAAGCTGTTTTCCTGAAAATTTTCTATTCTTACATGGTTCATCTGAATGCATTTGCACCTATACTAAATGTCTTTATATTTTGAAGCACATTCTTTTAATTGCATTTTTTTTGCCAACTTCTTCTTAGACTTATAAAAATTTCGACTACAATATATAACGAATAATTTAGAATTCAGCTTTCCTATCAAGTAATCATTGTTTCATAAAGCTCTATAAGCTATCTTTGATAACACAGTATAAGGTAAATTATTACATCATACTAAAGCAAAATATTTTTTAAAGCTTTAATCCAAAGTCAGTGTAATCAGAGTCAGAAACAGTAAATGTGATCTGGTGGTGTGGGAGGTATCCTTGGGGGGTTTGCTCCCCTGGCTAAAAGGAAGCAAGGATTTCTGAATTTGCTTGAATATGTCACTAAATAACAGGGAAAAACATAAAATAACAGGGAAAACCAGCATGCAAGGTACCATGTTCTCAAAACAATGGCATGTAAGTATGATTTCTAAAATTCATTATTATCATCATGTGACATTATTATCATTATGTGTAAATGCAGAAAATGTAGTAACTATGTTTACATCAGTACTGAGAACTCTCCCATACATCATGAAATTCCAGACTGCAGTCTGTGTAGCCAGATCAACTGGACTTACTGAAAATTAGAATGTCTCTGTGGATGATGCATGGTTTTGATTAGGTGACTGTGTATGTCTGTAGTTAGTCTCAACATAAGCAAATTTTTAAAACATTCAGGTTGCCAACACAGTAATCCTTTTGTTCAGTGCTTCTTTTTTTTTTTTTTTCCTTCAAGAAATATATACTTATATGCCCTGAATTTATCCTAAGGCAGGTGTGGTTTATAAATGAACTGCAGAAGTGAACATTTTTCAGAGAGGCAGCAGATGCATTTGGCTGTATGCAGATGGGCATTTCTTCATTTGCAGGTGGCTTACCAAAAAGGGACTGAAATTTTCATAATGACTTGTCATTCTCCTGTCAAAATTTCAAATGTCTTTTTTTCCTTTTGCAAGGCAAAAGTTTACATGATTGCAGCAGGGGTCATAGCAGGTGTGTATCTTCTTGGAATTGTCGTTCTTTTTCTTGGAGTAAAGGAAAGGGATGGTAAGTTATATTTAAATATGCCTAGATTAAAAAATAGTTATATCACATTAGTTTATTGAAAAGACTTTTATTTTATGTATTCTTCTTTTCTTAGATCCTTATGCCTTAAATTCAGACAGAGCAATTCCTTTTTGTAAGGGGCTTGCACTCACCATGAAGCATGGTCCATATGTGAAGCTTACAGCTGCATTTCTTCTCATCTCGACGGCAGTTCAGGTAACTTCAGACCCTCTCAGTCTGTCTGCTGGCCTCATTCCACTCCCAGCATGGGAGAGTCTGAAATGCAAACAACCTTTGGCTGGTGACTGGAGGGGTGATCTAGGGGGTGTTGCCTTCCCCTGTAAATCAGTAGGGAACCAGAATCCGCTTCTGGTGCCTGGGGTCCTGTGTGGCTGGAGATGGTTCTTACAAAGGAGAAGCAAAGCCAAAGTCCTGACCATTTAAAGACTTTTTTTCTTTTCTGTTCTTTATTTTTTTTTTCATGAAAGGTGAAGAACTAGTCCTAGTGACCCAATCTGGGTCATTCTGTGTTATCCATCCACAGTCTCCTGTGGTTTCAGCTGCTTAGAGAATGCTTTTTCTCTTCTGTCTGTTCCTCTCTCTGTGTGCCCTGTTTAAACTCTTGCCCCTCTCCTTTGTGTAGGTGACTGCTCTCAGATAGTGGCTGAACTGGGTCTTGTGGAGTCTTTTGTGATGGAAGGCATTAGGTCAGAGTAAGAAGACATTCAGAGGCAGGAGGTCTCACCTGTGTCAGAGTTAGATAGAGCTCATTTTGAAATGAGGACCTGCAATTGGATGTGGCTCTCACAAAGAGATGCAGTACATCCTTCCATAGAGAGGAGCTGTAGAAAAGCCACTCAGTAAGAAACCCTCACTTCCCATAAGTACAGCAGCTTTTTAAGCCTGACTTTTAGGACATGTTCAATTCAGTAAATGTATTATCTTACTCTGAACTTGTACATATCAGTTGAAGTTTGCTTTATTTTGAAAAGCAAATAATTATCACATTTTTGCCAAGAGACTCTTAGTCAGGTGAACCATTGATCAAGGCAGTAGCAGGACAGAAGGCAAGAACATGACATGTAAGAGAGCAGTGCTGTGCTCACCAGCAGTCCTGGTGAATTATTAAGTTCCTTGGAAGGACTGCTTAAAAGTTTGTTTGCCAAAGAAGCACTGAACTTTTTTGTTGGCCTGGATTTGGGCACAGCATCTGCTAGTCCTTGCTGGAATACCCAAGGGTGAGAAACAAGAACAGAAGTTATTTCTGCTCATGTCTGGGATCTGCAGGTACTTTGAGCAACTGCAGAGACAGGGAGAAGATGAAAGATGAAAGGTCCCTTATTGTCCACCTCCTTCCAGCATCCACTCAGTCAGCAGGGATATAGAGCACATCTGGTTGCTGGCAGCCAACTACCTGCTGACAGCACCCAGAGAGGAAAAGATCATCTGTCAGTCCATATCTCTGTGTTTTGCTGTTTGTGCAGACTGAAGGAAAGGTGTGAGGGGAGGCAGAAGCTGGAAGCTCTGTTACTCCAGTTGAGACAGCATGAACAACCCTTGCTGCAATTACTCGAGGGAGGGACACTGATTTTGTGGAATTTAGAGAGTGGATTGCTGCTCAGCAAAAGGAATGGGCAGGTAAAGATGCATTGGCTGTAATTCCAGAGTGTGATATCCTATGTCTACAATTAGGGCAGCATAAACAGGGACACAAACTAGGGAAGGGTTTTGTGGAAATAGAGACAGGACACAACTTTTTGGATATCCTAATTTGTATACAGCTGATTGGCCACCTGTAATCTACAAGCACACAAAGGGAGCAAGAACTGATCATGCTGCTGTGGCATGAGTATTAAATCCTCCTCTGTCACTCAGCTTCTGCAGAATTGCTGGAGCTGGCCCTCCATCATATTCTGGTGCTCAGAATCCCCCTGAGTTCTGCAGAAGCGTGGTGGTGGCAGTGGCTTCACCTGTCATATAGCACAGTGCAGTTAGATCCTCCCATCTGATGAGGATTCAGATGTAGGGAGATATCTGGCCCAAAGCTACACTCCACAGCTGAGGGTGCATACAAAACCAGCTGCTTTACTACAGGAAGTTGGCAGGAGTGTTATTACAGCTGGAACATTACTTGTTTTGGAGTCAGAGCTTCTGGAGAAAGATTTATGGCCTTGCTGGGGAGGAGAAAGGGCAGTTTCTTGCAGTAGCCTGCAGCTGAGACAACATAAGGCAACTGGGACATAGGGAATAAAGCCTCAAGACAGAATTCTTTCAGAGGGCCATTTCTGTTTTGGTCAATTTTATGCTCTGTTAGGTGTGGCTTACCTCTTGCTTGCCCCAGTATTACTGGCATGTTATTCCAGTGGTAATGGGAGAGTTACTGCTTCTTTAAATTGTTGCAAACAAGGGAAGAATGAGACTCCCAAACCCTATGTTTAACAAATCAGTTACTGACTATATTTAACTAACATGAGTGTGATGCAATTTTTGTCTTTTCAAAATTTTTCTTTCTCTTTTGATGGTCACCAAATGTCTTAAATTCAACAGCTGGAGCAGGGAAACTTTGTCCTGTTCTGCACTCACGCTGCCGGCCTCCGCAATCACTTCCAGTATTTGGTGGTGACCATCTTGGTGAGTTGCACTTCTCTCCCAAATATTACCTGGTTTTTTTGCTGGGCTTTGGCACAAAATTACAAAACACAAGAAGAGTTTTGTGTCTCAGCAGAGCTGTTAGGAAGCTACACTATCTTTTGCATTGTCTGTTTGAAATAAAGCTGGTGTTCCCTACTGCACTTCTAAAAAAATGATGGTTTGGAGCTTTTAATCCATTCCTTGTTGTTTTTACCTGTAAGCCACAACTTCTATGAAAGGCAGAATCTGCTTCTAGAAAAGAGGTCTGGAATTTTACCTCCTTTGTCCCTTTCCCCAATCCTATGTGCTGAAAATTAAGCAACTTCAATTTGCATATTTATACAGACGACTCCTCTGGGCTAGGCAGCCTGCAAGGATAAATATTTAAAATACCCAGAAATACAAAGATTCCTCTCTAGAGCAATTGGCACTGTGACAAAAAGATCCTTTTACAGAATCTTTTTTCTTGACATGCAGAAGTAGAATTCTGCTTGCTTAGGTGATACTTATCCTTTCCCACATTACAAGACATATCTTTTCCAAAACCATTAAAACCAAGATCTTGGAGAGCAAAAGAGGAGTGCTGGGTATCTTAAGGCTCTGCACCAAGAAGAGAGACAAGAGACAGTAGAGTTAAAGTAAGTAAAGAGTGAAATATAACTAACAATTAGATGACATTTAAATAAAGGTCAAATGTAAGGCTGCCATTAGTAGCAGTACTTCAGTACATGGGTATTACATTGCTTGTGGTTGTTGCTGCTATGGGTGAGTATTTCAGTGTCTGAAGCAGTAATGTCAACTGCAAGCAACTATTTCTCTTACAGATTGTTCCTAAGAAGGGACACACAGTATGGAATGTACTCTTGAGTATATCTTAGGATAGGTTCATCTCGCACTTCAGCTTTCTTCCTGTACTATGGGGTAGAGCTAAATTCACTCATCATTTGTCAGGTTCAGGCAGTGTGGCAAAAAGCATTAGCACAAAGTGTGGCTGTTTGCATTATGTTTGAACTTTAATGACTGAGCACAGCTTTGACTGCTGTGGCTCGCATTAGAAAAGAAAATTTTAAGACACTGTCTTCTGAGATTTGACTGTAGAAAACCCTCTGATGGATAGCTTAACAATGAATTCTAAAAAGTCACTCAAAGGATGAAGAGAAACAAGAATTTCCATGTTCACCTTCCTTTCAGGCTTTTATGTACTAGACAAAAAGATGTCTGTGAGCTCTAGAGCTGAAGAAGACAGTGGAAGTAAGCACAGTACAGACACAGGTTTTTGTCCCTTGTAGGTATCAGCAGCTGTGAGCGTTCCCTTCTGGCAGAAGTTCCTGCAGAGATTTGGCAAGAAGTGTGCAGCATGTGGGATTTCGGTAAGCAAATCCTCTGAGAAAAAAAAATTCTGCTTGTGCTCATTTCGTTTGACAACGAGCCACTTCAGGAGCTCTTTCAAGTGCTTGTAACATCAATCTATGTGAAATTTTCTCAGTTCCAGAGTTTGTTTTAAATCACTATACCAAATTTCAAACAGATTCCAAGTTTCCAAGGGAAACTTTTGAGAAATGGATTGATGCCGGAGGGAGGTCCCAATTTATTTAAGAATCTGCACAAATTCTCCTCATTTGAAGCTCTCAGAACTGAGCTTCAATGAGGTTTTATAAATGCCGATTTTATAAATGCAGATTTGACAATGTTGACAAGTTATCTGTTGTGCAAGGCTTGTTTTGTCTTTGTTATATGGTGCTGAGTTGTCTGTAATTCAGTCTCACAGAAGGAAACAAAAGTCTGTTAGACACCCCCTCTAGGAGCATCCAAATCCCTCTGAATAGAGAGGGAGAGTTATTAGTGAAGTAAAGAAAAAGGTGACCTACCTGAGAAAAGAAGCCTAGTTTAACTCTGACACAGCTCTGCAAAGCCAGCTCAGTGAGCCTGCCCTTGTCACTGATGGATTATTTTAAGTCCCTTACTTAGTGCAGACAGCAGCAATTTTCTGTCATCATCCTTGGTGAGTTATTGTATAGGCCTGTTCCTCCCCATTTTCCCTCTGTTTACCTTCAATTACTTATGAAAGAGGAAAGAAAAATTGCCTTGTGCACAACAAAGCAGGAGGACTTGAAAAATCCAGCCCAAAACTATATGTCAAAATTTGAACAAAGCTGAAAAATTTAGGTCTGGTGACAGAGTTGAACAGTTATAATTTTCGGAATTAAAAGCTGTTGTAATGACTTCCAGAGAATCAGAAGTAACTTTAAAACCCAAGTTCCAAATATGTTGAATTGTTATGTGTTTTGAAGTAGGCATCTGGAATTTGAGCCCCATCTTTATTTCTTTTTACCACTTGAGCAAAGAGAATTGCCAAAAGCAGTATTGGCCCATTGACTAGACCTGGGAATGCAGATTTCCTCCTTAGGAAATCTCCTCCTCTGTCTACTTGGCCACAAAAAATGCTTTCTTCAACCAACTTGGCTCCATAAATTTAGTTTTACATGACTGGAAAGCCTGTCAGCACCTCTGTAAACATGGTTTAACTTAATTTTACAGTTGAGTTGCTTGACTGTTATGGTCTAAGTGGGGGATGGATTGAAAAAAAGCCACCTCTCTGTTTCACCTTGGAGACATTTCTCAGGGGACTCAGTGTGTGCTCAGTGATGGATTTTGTGTCTGACAATGCATCACAGGAGCTTTCTACCCTACCACCTTGTGTGATCTGTACAACTAATCTGTACTCTCCCACTATGAAATAAAAGCACATCATTTAAGGCTCCTAAGTTTGTCATTGGAACAATGGAAGGGAAGGAGAAAGGGAAGAAAACTTTTTTTTTTCTCCCCTCTAAAACCTCACTTAGCTTTCAGGGTGAACATGTGATTGAAAATTCAGTTTCCTGAAAAAAAATTCACAGTGCTCCAGAATAATTTTTCCTGTTAAGGTGAGTCTATGTTGAAGAGAGCCCTTAAAGAGTTTAGAAGCTGGTAGAGAAGCAACAAGAATCTTGGGTTTCTTCCACTGATATTTCTCCCTTTTTACCCATTCCCCCAAAAGAGATGACCAACAAGTCTAACTACTGATTAAGTATCTCAAGTTCCTAGAAGTTTAAAGCCTAGAATTTCTGGAATTATCAGGAATTAGCCTGCTCCCAAGCAGGATCCTTGATAGCATTCTTCCCACAACCAGCTGGTGTGCACAAGCTGGAAATAATTCTCTCCTGTTTATTTCCTTCAGCTTCCACGTGCTGTGTTCATTTGGGTGTCTGCTCTGCCCTCACGGGGCAAACACTGAACTTACACTCAGTAAGTCTCAGCTGGTGACTAAAATTGAAGTTGTCATGAGAAATTTTAAGAAGTGTGGCATCTTTTTGGTTCCTATTTTGTCAAGGTGTCTAAAAACAAGGACAGCTCTCTCCCACAACTCTAGCTTCCACCCTAGCCAATAATATCTTTTGGCTGTGAGTTTTGCAGGATTTAGTAAAAATAAGAGCACCTCCTCACAGATATGCAATTGTTTATTTGCCATCTATGAGCACTGTGCAGCATGGAGAGGTGCCTCTGGATGAGTCCTGGCTCTGCAGCCCCATTTCCACTCTCCCATCCTGTTTCCACTCACATCCTCCCTGCACCTTTTCCTGATTTGCCCTTCATAATGTGCTGCTGCAGGGACCAGTGCCACCCTCAGCATCCTGGCAGGGTCACCTTGCACGGCGCTGTCAGGGCACGGATGGAGGGCACGGGATAACTGTGGGATCTTGTTTATAACTCAGAGGGCAGCAGCCCTGTGACAAGGGAGCAGATGCCAATAACAGAGTATTTGCTTTGCAAGTAAGAAAGAAGGAGCTGCATTAGCTGTTTATTGCAGTGGGAGCACTGCCCCCATGACTGCGCTGCCACTGCATGAGCGAGGCTTTAGGGCATTGTAACCTCAGTCCTGCTGGCCCTGCTTCTCTTTCTCTAGGAAATTACAGTCACAATGATTATTAGTATCGATCTGGAATCTTGTTTAAGTGCTTTGGTTTCTGAGTGGGTGCCCCATGTGGAGCATAAGGCAGTCATAAAATTGCTTATAGACAGCATAAAATCTGATATTGCTGGAGTGCTCTCTTGTGGTGAAATAACGATTTTGCCACAACACTGGGCTAATGCAAGGATTATCTGCCTGTGCTGGGAACTTGCAGTCAGAAAAGGTTATTTTCTGCCTCCTTAGCTTGGGAGCAAATGCTTTAGATGGGAAATGCATTTAAAACATAAACATAATGGATTAGACTCCAGGACTCCCAGAATCACTTATCATACAGAACTGTAAATAGCAGTGCTTTGGGGAATCACTCTCTGTGAAAGCTCTTCTCATGCCCTCAGCTCCCAAGCTGCATGTATAGAGGATTGAAACACTTAATGTTAAACTAATCCCCATCATTAAAAAGCCCTGTAGATAAGCCCCTGGTTCTGGATTCTACATGTGCTGCTGTGCCTGTGATTCACAGGCACGGGAGATGGAGCATGTGATGGGTATAGGACAGCTGGGCAGTAGGCATTCAATCAGCATTTTGAAAAGTGGATTTTCAGTCCTGTAAGCCCATTGCTTCAAGTTGCAGTTGAAGAAATCTAGTGGCTATAACTACTGCCAGAAAACAAATCCCAAGCATCTCAAATCAATTTGGTTTTGAGGGTAACCTCTGTGACTGTCATGCAATGTCATGAGTGGATCTGGCTGTGGGGAGTGGAGCAAACCACTCTGAATTTTGGGTTTATTTATTGCTGAGTATGTATATGGCTTTAAAGAGGTGATTGGAAATGAAAGCAAATTCTTCCTCATCAAGACTGAAGGTGATCTGTGAAATGGTATATTTACAGTTTAAAATGACCACTGAAGGCCTGCCACTCCCCTTGAAACGCAGTGTGAGGATGTTTTAAGGCATTGTCTCTAATAGTAAATTAAATAGTTCCACTGGCCTAGAATAGAAATGGACATTTGGTCATCTCTGTTATTTAACTGGCAGAAAAATCTTCACCCAAGCTGATTAGCAATCTCCTGAGAATTATCAGTGTTCATGGATAAGAGAAGAGCAACTGAAAGTGTCTAGCTGGATTTGTGCAAAGCATTTTACACTGTCCTGCATGTCATCCTTGTCTGTAAGCTGGAGGGGCATGGATTCGGTGGATGGACCACTCAGTGCATAAGGAATTTGCTGGCTGGTGGCACCCAGAGCTGTGGTCAGTGGCTCAATGTCCAGGTGGGGGCCAGTGAGGATTGTCACCCCCAGAGGTCTGTACTGGGACCAGTGCTCTTCAACATCCTTGTCAGGGACATGGAGAGAGGGACTGAGGCATCCTCAGCAGGTTTGATGGTGACATTGAGCTGTGTGGTGCAGGTGACACACTGGAGGGAAGGGATGCCATCCTGAGGGGCCTGGACAGGCTTGAGAGGTGGGACTGTGGGAACCTCCTGAAGTTCAGCAAGG
>VYZP01000286.1:0-23417 GCA_013400635.1 Hypocryptadius cinnamomeus
CAGCTTCGTCTGAATGCTGTTATAAAAGTTTAATAAATCAAAATGATCAAAATGCCCCCAGTGGCAGGTTGGGATTCAGTTTCCAATTCAAATTCCCTTTAATATATGGCTTCTCTGACATCCTGCATTTTCTGCCACCTATGTTGAATTCCAAATGCACTCCTTTTCATCATTACCATGCATCTACTCATCGGCACCCTTTTTAACAACTCTGCACAATACAGAGATGTCAAATCTAGAGGGGTTTTCCCCTCCCCAAAACTGGAAAATGATGGCAAGTAAGGGAACTTTGTCTATACTTAAGTAAATATTTTAACCTCCGTGGTAATGTCAGTGGCATTTAAACTGAGAAAGACCATCCTGAGCTGCAGTATTTAAACGAAATATTTGATTTAAATAAATGTAGAGACAGACCAGACACTGAAAGGGAAATTATCCAAGTGAAATACAGCAGTGATGTGGTGGGGCAGTCTGGAGACATCTCTAATTAAGATGAGAAAAATCACTTTACCGCAAATGATCTTCATGTCACTGTACTTGGATAAAACACAGATATAAGAAACAAAGAATCCCCTTATTTCCTCCCTGAAGTGATGCCTGCCAAAAGCTTTTCCCTTGCCTCTTTTTTTCCTTTGCACTGACTCCCATCAAGCCTACAGGCCAACAAGAATCCCACTATTCAAAGTGATTACATTTTAATTTCCCAAATGCTTTGTTTGGTGCTTGGATTCACTTAAGTAATTTCACAGTAAGGAGGCACACGAGAAAATGGCAGAGGTGTAGGAGAGCACCTAAACAGTGAAATCTCACTCATGGCAATCACTGATGCCACATCTGTGGTATCACCGGCAGCACCATTTTGAATCAGGCTGAGTGAAGCTGCATCGTGTCTCAGCTGGATTAGGCAGAGCAGGTGATACCCAGTTTATGCTGCCTGTAAGGGGGCTGATAATACCTGGTCTGTCACAGAGGCAGGAAACCCGTGAGGAATATTACCTAAAGCCAGCACAAAGCCTGACAGCACAGAGCTAACTCTGCAACCGTGAGCCATTCGGTCAAGATCATCCCAGGTTACCACCCACTGATTTTCATTGACCCTGCAGCTGTATTTATTTTGCTGCCAAGCCATGGCAAGGTCTCCACAAGAGCTGACGAGTAGCAGTCCACTGCCTGGCAAGCAGGGAAGGGCCCTTTTCTGGAGATTTGCTTTGAAAGTACATTCCTGCTTGAACGTTTATGTAACATGGTCAAAGACGGCTATCAGAAAACCAGTCACGCCTGCTGCATGTTCATTCCTGGACACAAAGTAGTGTCACACCTAATGACACACAAAATAACATGTCACACCTACTAATTAGAAATGACAGAAGAAAAGCTATATGTAGTTCTAGATGTGATCAGATGCCTAGAAATGCAACTATATTGACATATAGAAAAGCAGCCCTCAGAAAACAGCAGAAATAGCCACACAAACATCGATCCAGCTAATTGCCAGCATTCCTAGCCTTCCTCCTCCTCTTTTTACTATTGTTCTGATTTCCACCCAGAGCCTGCGAAAAGAGTATTCCCATCATGCTTCTTGCCACTGAGAAGTGAGCAGAAAAATAGAGAAGAGCTTCCACAGAAGCTATCCCATGTGCTCTCATGCAGGCAGTACGAAGCCTTGCAGAAAATACAAGAGGAACTCATGCTGTTTGGACTTGCGAATCAAAGTGCCACAAAGCATCAACATCCATCATGGATGTCAGGGAAAAACATACACCAGGAAATGAAAACTATAAATAGAAAATGGCCCTTGCACCAAGTGAATTAGTTAATCATTAATCTGTTCTGGTTCCTGCATGCTTATGAGTGAGAAACTAAGGCACAACACTTATGCCCAGTCTGAGAGGGTATTGCCCTTCACTTAGATGACATCTGAACTACAGACCCCTGGGAAAAATTCCAAGTCAGCAAAGGACATCTACTTTTCTCTGATACTCTGCCCAATCACTGGCTATTGGGGAAGGACACACAGCCACAGGACTTGAGCTTTTGCTCTGATCCAGACCAGACACCTTTAAGTTCAGAGAACACATTAAGAAGATGTGTATCAACACTGAAATTGCTAATTTTTGCCTAATATTAATTTAGCCTATATCAAGCAGTACAAAATTCACATCTTGTGAAATAAAAGCAAAACCTGTGCTTTACCTTAAGTGTTTCAGGTCTTCCTGAAGAACACATCAGAATTACAATAAAGCACCAGCTCACAGAAGAAAAATTTCAAGAGTCAGCTGGAGATGAGATGGCTCAGGGGGATATTGCCAATCTGTATAAACACCTGAAGGGAAGGTGCAAAGAGGACAGAGCCAGGCTCTTTTCAGTGGTGTCCAGTGACAGAACAGAAGGCCCTGGGCACCAAGGGAAATACAGAAAGGTCCCTCTGAACAGCAGGAAACACTTTTTCTTAATGTGAGGGTGCTTCAGAACAGACACAGGTTGCCCTAGGAGGCTGCAGAATATCCATCCTTGGAGATTTTTAGAAGCCATCTGGACATGATCCTGGGCAACTGGCCCTAGGTGATTCTGCTTGAGCAGGGCAAGTTTGGTCCAGATGACCTCCAGAGGTGCCTTTCAATCTCAGCCATCCTGTGATTTTAATTTCAAATGTAAACCTGTGCAGCCAAGATTGCTCAACACAGAAAGAGAGAATGGAGCCTGTGCCAAATACCTGACATTTCTGTTACCTCATGTGAATCAGTCTCTCTGGCTTCTTTGAAAAATCCTGTCAAAACTATTTTCTCCTGCTTCTCCAGAAAAAGTAGCTTTCCTGCACTTCCTGAAGAAAATGAGCAATGCACCTATTAATTATATAAACCAGAGACAAATATTGTCTGAGCAAAGGAGCTGAGCAGAGTTTCTACCACAGAAGAGTTGCCTGAGCAGAAAGTGACGCTGCTATTCTTTCTGATATGTAGATGAATGACGAAACTGAGACTCCTATCTCGTTCAGTTTATTCATTATGAGCATAAAGACTTTCTGAGGCATTTCATTCTTTTTATGTAAAGAGGCAGGATTTGACTTCAGGATGAAAGCCTCTCTTTACCTGCTGTAAGGAACAGAGGAGTGAAAAATAGGAAGATTCACATGTTAAACCTACTTAAAGAGGATAAGATCTTAATACAGTAGAGAAATTAAAACCAGAGAATGCCACAAAAAGATCAAGTTAATTGGATCCTTGACTCTCTGACAAATGCTTATACCTAAATATACACTCAAAATATAATTTGTGTTTTATTAGCAAGGTTCAGAAAAACTTCACAAAATAATTTTCTTCTTTTCTAACTACTGCGAAGTAATTATGACATTATCATCTGCTCTTGTTGCAGGGATACAGCCATGAGAGTCCTAGGCTACAACTAATGAGGAAACTTAAGAGTATAAAGTCATTTTGAAGATGAGCTGAATGTCCAGAAGAGTACGATTATTAATATCAATACTCCAGGAATGCATCTTATGAACCAAGCACAACAGCCACAGGGGCTTCTGACACAAATAAAATATTTGCATACCTCTGTTGAAGTCTGCTGACGATTCAAAAGGAAACTTAGCCAAGGTAGTGATGAAAAGCCCACAGATTCTAATAACTTGGACTCTCTCCTCAATTTCCTCTCTGGACCGAAATTCAGTGATTTCAGAAGAACACACACCAATGGCCCTCCGCAAGACCTTTCAAAGATACAGTCCAAAGCCACTGTCTCTTGGAGACTGAACTTCTGAACACATTACAAAGCATCTCTAATAACCTGAACTGTCTAATATTTATGATGGTTGGTAATACCACCAGAAGGGAAAATTTATTTTTTTACAAATTTCCTATTTATCAGATAACTTAATAATGGAGGGCAGAAATATGGGGCACTTTGTAAAATTGGTATAAAAATACTTCAGTCCATTTGCAAGCAGGGAATATAAATTCAGGCTACCTGATGTATTTACTTTTTACCTGCCACCTAGTGCTCTCCTTGACATATTTTTAAGTCTGTTATTATACTGAACAAATAAACCAAGTCACAGAATTGAATACACACATCTGAAGCAAGCTTAGAGATTTCACTTATTTTTCCAGACAAAACAAGCACCAGTGAAATTTGGAAAGTGCATTTCAGTACACAGATTTCTCAAATGGAAATATTTCAAAGCTTTCTTGCAGGAGAAAAAGAATAATGCTCCCATGAGAATTACTTGCCAGGGGCAAACCCCATCTTCACAGTGCTCTAGCATCACCAGGAACCAGCCAAATTACTAGTTTTCCCATATGAAATCCCTAAAGAGATTCAGACAAGAAAGGTAGAAAAATCACTGCCAGGCTTGTGTAACAGGAACTGCTTCCAATGGCAAACTCAGCCCAATAAGGCTAACAAAGAAGAGTCAAACATAATCACAAATCCCACCAAAACTTGAACCTGATGACTTAGAAGAGAGACTGCTTGCAATGTCAAATCAAACACAAGAAATAATGATATCCACAAACTCATACAAACAGGTCAGATGCCTAGAAACAGGTCAGTTCATCAGAACTTAGGAGTTTTGGAAAACCATTCAGAAGACAGTAGAGGAAAACTGCCTGCCTTTGTCTGCTGTTACTAGCTTGGATTTACCAGGTGCATAAAGACAATTCCATATTGAAACTATAATTCAAAGCAGAGACCTCCCCTTGCTTTGAACACAGCACAGAAGAGATGTTTTGGTTGGATGAAAAAATGCTAAAACCAAAAAAAATCATGTAGTAAAACCATAAAAAATTGCTGTAATTTATGGCTCAAATAAAACTTATAAACTTATCAGTAGAACCAGAACTCTCCACATTATTACTATTATTAACAAATGCTGCATTTGATTAAAACATTTCAAGGTTTTTATCCTTTATTTTTCTACCTTATCTTTAATTCTAACAAACAGTTTCTTCCACATCATATGTGCAAGATCCACTACATAAAATAAAATGCACCATATTTCCTGCTGATTTGCAGCATGTAATAGCATAATATCAAGTTTTGTACAATTATTTTTCTTACAATGTGCAGCTACTTTGCTAACTAACCACATGAGAATGTAACATCAGCTTCGCCCCCACCTCACAGCCACTTTTAACATGCCATGTCAACTAAGAAGTTGATCACAGCTGCTGTGTTGGACACTACCTCGTTTCTTGATGCACATGGTAACTTTTCTGGCAAATACTGACAACTTCAGAGAAAGATTCTGGTACATTTTTAAGAGCACAGAACAATGATGCAGTACAAGGGGCAAAGTTCCCTACTGATTGAAGATCAGAGCATTTGATACTGTAGCTTGGAAAGGCTACACAGTTGTATATATCAAATATACACATGAGCCGGGGCACAGGTGATCTCTTTGGACGCTTCTTTTGGGCACGATCGTAGGAGTCTACAATTGCACACTAAGCAGCAGAGACTTTGAGATACACTTCCTCTCAAAAGCAGTAAGAAACAAGTAAAAAAGAAAGAAACCATCAGCTTCTTGCTCACTCTTACCTATCACAAATACTACAAATACCATTCTTTCCTCACAGCATCTCCCTCAAATTCCAATGCAGACAACCATGAAGACTTCAAGAAATTCCCTTCCCAGAAATTGCCAATTTACCAGAGAAAATATAAATAGACAATTAATCTGATGGAGATATTCAGGAGGGTAGGTCCACTAACAGTAATGACAACACCAAACTTCCTGTAAAAGGAAGGGGAAAGGGAACACTCCTTCTACACGCATCCAAGAATAATAGCAGTGCCATAGAAACCATGTAAAAAAAAAAAATCAATACAGTGCAGCCACTGAGCTGGGAGCTGAAGACCAGCTCTATACAAAGGTGAGCCATTAAATCATTGACTGGAACTACTTTTGGTAAAATTTCATAATTTAATTACAAATCCTATCCTAGTTCAATTTTTCCTCAAAAAACTAATCAGGGTAATTGAGTTATCTCTTTCAAGGTCTTGAAATGTATACCATCCCTCCCAGGTAACTACATTTGTAATAGAGTTTAGAACTCCACTAAAAGTAATTCTTCTGCTAAAGCTCAAAATGAAATAAAGATGTTTCAACATAATGTATATTATAGAACTGGAAACTTTCATTAATAATCAAGACTAACTTATAGTTTGCTCAGCAGGAAAATATCAGGTGCCTCTACACCTGTAGTATGGTATCACACATCTGTATAGACACGGGATACATCCCAAGATATATCCATATCTTGGCCATCAATGCAAACACCAAGGTTTTGAGTTACTGTGCAGCAACTCCTGTTCCTCATCCCTCGCTCTCTAATAAACAGTGTTGTCAATAAAGTTTGGCTTCTACAAACCAAAGACCCTATCGTTACTCAAAATTATCTGGAAGCAATACTAAAGCCATGACAAAGTAAATTGTGTTTCATCGTTTTTTTCCCCTCCTCTGGCTGTGAGAACACACAGATCAATACTCTTCAGTATGAGAATTCTGCAGTGAAATTTTCATTTGTTACAAACAGCAACAAAAGGGCCCCAAGCATGCCCTGTCACTTCCAGTTTAGAAGGAAATGCACTAATAAACTCTTCCCCCTGGGTCATCTTTGACAACGGGCAATACTATGCCAGCTCTTATTAAAGGCAATTCATATCAGTGGCCCAAAAATTTCCTCTAAAATTATCATCTTTTGTATCCATGTAGCAGGATGTCAGCTTTAAAGTGCCACTGAGATATAGGACCTGTCATTATGGTTAATTTCCAGCACAGTTTTAACACCAGGGTAGCCGATCCCTAAGGGTATGGGTATGCTTTTTTGGCTAACAAGATTTATTTAGCGGTTATCCAGACAAACAAGAAAATATATTACTGTATATTGCTTTTCAAATACATCAGCAAGCAATAAATCCAACTATAAAACATATATCTTTGTTCTCTACCATGATGTCAAATAGATGAAAATGGTTTTGGAAGGTTTATCTTTTAGGGCGTTTTTTAATATTTTTTATTTATATATGTATATATGTGTATGTATATGCATATTAAAAAAAGTTAACATTCTTGGACTTTCAATAAAAAGCAAACAAAAAGTAAAATTAATCTTGAAATAAAAAACCTCTTAGCTGCTATATATATAGCTAAATATCAAGTTTATTATTTGAGCCATAAATATGGTGTTATCTATGAAATTACCTAAGTTTTTCAGCAGGACAATATGATGCATTTTAAAAGATGGTACTATGAAATTTTATATTCTTAGTTTGGTTTTTTTTTTTTTTTTTTGAGACAAATAGTATTCTTAACACCATTTTATTGTGGTTTTATACTAGAAAAAAATAGAAAACTTAATTTATTGGATAAATACATTGATTTGCCCTGCCTTTCTAACAACAATAGTCAGTTTTCATGCCTCAACAGGACTTATTTCAATTTATTAGGATGAAGACCATCTTGCAGTTTCCTAGACAAAAGGTGCATCTAACAGAATAAAAAGAAGCTCTTAACATGTTGTCTAAATCTTTGTATAGTCAGCAAGGCCCAATTTTATTGATGTTTTATAGCAGCCATAAAACCTGGTTGACCTCAATCAACCGGCCTCCCAGGGAAAATACCTCTGCCAGCAAATATCAGACAAAAAATAGGTCAGGGCATTTCCTATACAGCTTTAATTTCTACAAGCTGAGGACAAACTTGCTTGCCCTGTCCCCGTTCTCGATGCAGTGTCTGACTACGAGGTGCCAAACTGAGCAAACATCCCGCTGCTCCACCAAGGAACCGAGCAAGAGCCCATCAGGTGTCAGACCCCTGCACCCACCTGGCCCAAACAGCCCCTCCACCAGGCAGCAGCCCCACAAAGAGATTTTATACACCTCTTCTTTTTTCCCAGTTAAGAAACTGTAAACCTCATCACAGCTAAGAATGAAACAGGAAGTTTTGGAGGTAACATAATTAGGTAAGAAGCGGTCCAACAGCTTATTCCAGGCCACAGAGTACAAAATTTTGGAAGTGAAAACTGAACTTCTATGTTCAACCACATCCTTTGCCAGTCAAGATTACATGTTTCCAGAGCAAAAAATGCAAAAAAGAAAAATATCTCCAACTTGATCACACCACAAACAAGCTATGGTTGCACACCAGTAGGCTTTTGAATTAATTTCACCCAAAAAAGTATTTCAAGAGGGAAAGTCAAGTTTTCTTTCTTTCCATTTACTTCTATATTGGAAATCATCACAGAACATCTCCACAATGTTCCCAGTAGTCCTTGGGTAGGTGAAAGTTTACAACTCTTTTAATCTACCTGTCTCCCAGGTAACAGACCAATGTATTATTTGCTCTACTACCAGTATGCTCAAGGCAACAGATTTTAAAAGGGAATGGTAACTACGTATGGGTGGAAGCTGATTTGCACCTTAAGTTCAACAAATAGCATTCCCAGAAAAGCATGCAGGCACATTCCACATACTGTGGGATCAGGGTTTCATACAGCTGCATTCCATGGAAAGCAATTTTAAGAAGCTTTGCAAATCAGTCTTTCATCTTATGTGAGTTTCACAGGGCTATCTTTGTGTGATCCTTTCAGATCAAGGCACATGTAGGCTAAGTAAAAATTGTAAGCAGAAAGCACTGGTATTAAAAGCATTTAACTGGATAAAATGAAAATAAATAAAACTTTACCTCGAACAATTAGTTGAGCAAAGTTTGAGACTCCAGAACCTCTCTCTGACTGAGTTACACAGCGGTATAAATCCTGGTCGGTTTTTGTCACCTCTTGCAACTTAAAGGTAGCTGCAAATCTTCTGTGATTGATATTTTTAGTCTGAGCAACTGGAATATCTTCCCCATTTCTTCTCTGAAAATAAGAGTAACCAAGGCAGAGTTAACTCAAAAGATATAAAAGACATTTATCATTATCATCATACAAAGAAGACACAAAAAAACCAAACCTCAACCCAAAATGCACTCAGACCATGCTACCATGCATTTCCATAGTAGAAGAGCTCAGTACTGAGGTCCCATCAAGAAACAAACAGTACTCAATACCATTTCAAAATCAAGTTAGCAGTGAAAAGTACCATCAGGATTTTGCACTGGCACAAAAACATGACCACGACATACTCAACTGCAACTGCCTTACAGCTGGAATCATCCTAGGACAGCCCAGCAGCAGCAGTTGTAATCCTAAGAAAATTCATTCAACTTTAAGGAGATTTAGAACACATAAACTGGGTGTATTGTAAGATATATTTAAACAAACCTGGCATTGAGGGATTTCAAAGGTCTGCAACAGCTCTTTTTTCACCAACCAACCAATGTTTCCTTTTTAACGCTACCTTTTATCTGTCCAAGTTCAATACCTTCTAAAATTTTAGCTTAGTAAAATTTTACTAAGTACCACCTATCCATCTAAAGCTAGCTGAAATAAAAAGTGGAGGGCAGGAAGGCACTAAAAGAGGAATCACACAGACCTAATTTAAAGGAAGAAGCTTAGAGAGTTCTTTAAAAAAGCATAGCTACCACAAATCACTGAAAAATTTAATCTGTCTGGAGCTGCGGGGCCAGGTGACAGGTCAGTAAGACAGAAACAGTTTGAGCTCTTGTGGGATCCTTTTTCCTTATTACCATTCACATTAAATGCTCAATTTTGATTTCAATTGGAAAACAGACCCTCCACCAAGAGTCAGCATTAAAAAACAGCCAGAAACATGCACAAAGAGAACAAACAATGTCACTGCTCTCTCCCATTGATCAACTGCACTTTACTTCCTGACCAGGATACAGTTTCTGAGCACTCAGCATTGCTCAGTCCCTGGAAAGATAGCAGCATTTGCTTGTAACCACTCATTCTGCTCAACACATAGCAAAGCGTGACTTCTGTGAATGTTTTTAGCTCTAATCAACCCCTGAAACGAGAAACTTCATTGAGGTTTTAAACCCCAAGCTTTCTAACACCAAAAGCACTACTGCTGAGCCACAGAATTTAATAACATGAAAGCCTGTGGCAAAACACAAAGGGCACAAAAAAGAGATGATGTAATGCTGCATGTGTATATCAGCCAGCCTCCTGTCACAGGCAGGAGTACTTCATAACATTTTACATCTACCCTTTGTCATCCTAGCATGGGCTAGTTGCTTTAAACAGTTTTGTGGCAGATTAACCAGGGGTCCATCACCACTGAAACAAGCATTCACTCTAACTATTAACATGTTTAAACAGATTAATTCTATTTATACCAAGCAGGCAGATCTCAGTCACTCACATTCCAGTACCAAGACCTTGCCATTATCTTTACCAACTATGGGTTTATTGGTGTGATTTTCTCACTGCAGGAAGACATCATCCAGTTTCCCTCACCCAGCCACCGTCTCTGCCATTTCCTCAGGTGTGAGCTCTGTCTGCAGGGCTGGGCCAGAAAGAGCCACATAATACCAAGAGCAAAAACAGATTTCCAGAACAAAAAGGCACACAAGACACTTCCAAAAGGTACTCTTATTGCTTCTCCCCAAAACTGTCATCATGTCATAACAACCACAAGCCTGGTTATCACAGGGGTGGTCTCTGACAGGGTGTTCCCAGGGCAAAAGAAATGGATGTTGGGCTCTAGGACACCTGGACCAACAGTGGTGCCGCCAAGTCACCCTGTGACAGACACAGGCTCCATCCTCAGCTCTGTGGGTATCTGACTCCAATTTAAAAAAATTAAGGAAGTTTTCTGATGCCTGCAAGTACTCCTACACGTAAAAAGCCTTATTGAACTTCAGGAATCAATGAAATCATTAAATTTCAATATCAAGCAAATGAGGGATGATGTTAAAGGCTTAATTTCAGTGATGCTTAAACAACAGTAAAAATATTTTGTGGGAGGTGCACCTTCTCCTCCAGCTAGCTATCTTCTTTTGACAGAAAATACTAAATTTGAAATTAGGATTTTCAAGTCTTGCACTCCCCACCCTCCTCCCTTCCTCAGCCCTGCCCCCCTCCACAGTATCAACCAAAGGTTTGGACTGTCAAAAATTTAATTTGGTTTTAATTTAGTTGTTCATTTAATATAAACCTTGGATCTAGTACCTTAAAATAACCAAAATAAACAAAACTCATAGTACTTTCTTCCTCTCAGGCTTGTCCTATGCCCTGATGGCCTTGTCACATCATAGCCACCCAGCAGACAGAAGACAAACTCCACCCTAAACACAAACTTGCCATATGATTGTCAAAAATACCAAGTAGCCAATAATAAACCAAAGGTGTATCTTTAAACTTTATATGACAGCAGACTTGACAAGAAAACCCTGTAATGCAGTCATTCTTGTTCTGCTATGAGGGGAAAATACATATTAGGGAGTTCTCTAAAATGAAGAATGCCATTTCAATAAGTCCAGTGTTTTAAACTGGAATGCCAAATGCTTAGTCTGCAGCAGAGAAGCACATCCAAGCTACACTATATAAAATAATTTATACTCCAAAGTCAGAACTTGCTTACTTAAGCTCATCTGCATGTTTCAAGTTGAGAAACAAAGTGAATTTGGCTTCTACTTAAAATGAAATATTAATTTACTTCCAGAGAAATTAATTAAAATAAATTTTGACAAGCTTTACAGTTCTAGAACAACACTTCAGATTTTCTTTTTTTATTTAAATCAGTGATTTCCTACCATATTATCCTACAAGGCTTGGAGCAGTTGCTCTAATTTCTCTGTATTAGAATTTGTTTCTTGGGAAACAACTGCACAACTACATTTTCAAAGTCCTTCTTCATGTATAGATTATCCATTAGAATGTTTCTCCATCATTAAAATGATGAAAAGTTCAAACAGAAGAGAGTTCTCCTGTAAATGAATGCTAAAGAAAAAACCCTGCATTCATTTCAGTACATATTCCTTACACTGGTAACCCATTAGCCAGTCAGAATTCAGATGCACTGTCACGATCTCTTAATTAAATTCTTCTTTTTAATGTCAGAACATTACTACTGATTTTAAAGGAGAAGAAAGAAAGGCAGCAGTGCTCTCTGCTTATTAAGGGCTCCTGGTACATACTGTTTCAATTTATGTCCTGCTCACACTGAACAGATCTTGAAAATGCTGCTCAATTAAGTTTTAAAAATTCAATTTAAAATTAATGTGGAGTTATACTAATGCGTAATGGCTATACCCTGTGTGATCCTTGGCTCCTCCAGTCTCTTGCTGTCTGATTTGATAACCCTGAACTGCTCATTTAAGAGAGGTCATCACCAGGAAGTTCTCGTCTTTTGTGAAAATAACTGGGCTTCACAAAGAACTACTCTCTCTAAACACTTGATTAAAAGAAATATTAGCCTGTGAAAAAAAAAACCTCCTTAATTCTGGCATTCCAGGCATTTAAAATTACAGCCTTAAATAAATCGCTCTGACTTCAAGGTTATTTTTAATTTGATAGGAACATGATTTCACTAAACTTTTTTCAGGCAATGAAATTAGAACATCTATATTTTAAATAAAGTCAACAACAAAGTCTATGCAGCTTAAAAACAATCTTAGGTAAATTAACAATTAGTCTTAAATATCTCTCTTTTGCCTTATGAAAGAAATCAAGCATTTAGCAAATGCAATTTAGCAAATGAAATGCAATTTTAGTGGATCTTTTAGAACCTGAGTGGAACAAAAAGAATCTAAACTCCAAAGTCTTATTTAATCGGTAGAATTTAAGTACATATCTTATACAAATTTAAAATGTATCAGCCTTTCTCCATTAAATTTTCAGGTTGAAAAGTGGTGAGCTTTGCTTTTTTTTGTTAAATAGCAATGAGACACCTGTCTGCAGCGATGTTCCCTCTAAATTTTCCAGAACCCTTTTTTTCACACCAGTGATTTTTATAAGCCTGGACAGTTCAACCTTACACATCCCCATCCTTTTCTTACTGTAAACACCTTAAAATAAGCCCACTCTACTGCTAATAATTACAGTCAACTCTGGTTGCCTTCTCGGGCTCTCGGCTGGATGCCAGGATGCCTCCGGAGATCAGACGATGTCAACGCTTTGGCTGCAGTGACACCCCCGTTACTCTGGCAGCAGTGCCCTATCAGCTGCCCTGCGCTCGCTCCCTCCTCACCTTCCCTCCTGTGCTCACGCACAAAAGCCAACCTGGAATATGAAAAATCTTCCTGAAAACTCTCTCCCTCCCCATACATTATCATCACCAAACGGATCAGCTTGTGATCAGAATCACTGCACGGCCACTGGCAGCAGAGGAGAGGGCAAGTTATGTGTGGTAAGCGGGGCACAAGTCCACAGTTTGTCTGAGCAACCCAGTCCCCAAAGCTGCAATCAGAACATCACCAGCAGCACGAGGACTGGAAAGATAACCCCATCAGCCCAGGGCATTAAACCTCTGCTGCCTTGAGCACAGGGGCATTTGTAAACAACATGCTCCAAAACATTCTGGGGTTTACTCATCATGTAAACGGAGAAATGTCTCTTTTTGATAGAGGGAAAAAAAGAAAGAGGGTTGACTGTGGATAGTTTGAATGCCAGCAATAATGCACAGTCTCTGCCAGATCATGTTTTCAAAAAATAATAAAAAAAAAAACCAAGGAAAAAGAGAAGTAAAAGACACAAATAACTATAGCATTTAAATTTTCTTTTATATGCACCTGTCCGTCACTTTTCCACAGGCATACATATTCTTTTAGAGCATTTAAGATACAATTTCTCAATGGAGAAAAATCTAAAACCATTTTTATATTATTATTGAAATTATTATTATTATATTTTCTTCTTTTACACAAATGTCTCAATATATTCTTGGCATTTTGAAATTTATTAACATACTAGGAACATAATAAAGCATGACATATTTATTGTGGGAAATTATAAATAAAATTTTAATTTTTTTCCCCCACAAAGGAATGAATTATTGAACCAAGTGGGATTATTTTTCCAATTTTATTTATAAGTACAAAATTTAGACTAAGAAATAATTTTTTTTCAAGCAGATCAAGAATTAGAAATACAGCTTAAGCAATATGCCTAAATAGTCCGATCGTCTTAGAATAAAAGAAGGTGAACTAACGATTTCTTTCGTCTGATTGATTATTAAGGGGAAGCATTAAATATTTTTTTTGAGTAGGAAATTAGTGGGACTTGCTTTAACTTTCTGGTCTCCTACATGCATAGCAAACCAGAATAAGATGCTACTTCCCAATGAACTGTGCATTCATTTATTAGCAAGAAAACCTGCACAACTTTTCCCATGCAAACATACACTGAAGATCATGAACAAATGTGACAATCCAAGCTGGATCCTGTATACTGCTCTGCAGTACAGAAAAATCCACAATTACTTAAAATGTCTTGGTATCATGCACTGCTGTTACTCAAACCTATCCTCTTTGAAGTAGCTCAAATTTCTATCATGCTGCACTGACCCTCCTACCGAAGAAATCAAGGGCTCTGATGAAATAATTTAATTGAGAGCCATCTGGCCCTTTAGAGGTAGCACTTCTAATTTATTTTATTATAATAAGAGCCACCCGAGGCAAACTAGCAAAATTCATAGTGCCGTGTCCCTGGCCATGCCACCACACAAATAAAAGCCACACTCACTTTCTCTGAGCATTTTAACGCCTCTCAGTTTGAGCCTAATTAAACACATGTTGAACTTCAAAAAAAATAAGTTGGGGTTTGTTTTTTTTTTTTTGTTTTTTTTTTTNTTTTTTAATTTTTTATTTATGGAGCTTTTCAGAAAGCTTTAGTTCCAGAATGCAGTGTTCTTGATTAAAAAATAACAACAAGCAACCAAAAACACATAATTCATAAAAGTATGGATTCCAGACACAGTGATTTAAGGTGACTGCTCAATGTCACCTCAAGCAGTGTATAGTGAACTACAGTATTTATCCCGCAAAAAAAGAAAAAAAATTTTAAAAATCTGCTTAGTTAGAAGACAAGGAAGGAAAAAAGTTGCACAAAAACTCACCACTGAGGGCCAACACACCACAAGACAGCTCCTCAAAAATTTCTCAGCAGACCATTTTACCCTTTTCTAAAAGCATCCAAGCCAACCAGCTGCTCTTATTCTTTTGTAATTCATTAAGTCCTGCAGCTATTTGAGAAAACCAGGGCCTGGGGTATTAGCCTACCTACCACACATCACACCACTGAGGAGAAGACAACCTGGATGCAGGCAATAACAGACACGAGTCCCAGGACAGAATGGCCAAGGAATTTATAATTATATCTTTTTGTATACATCACTTTTATTTCAGGAGTCATTTACATGGGTGCTTCAGCCACTGGCTGACTGAGGAGTGACTACCAGGACTACACAGAAGGACCAAATTTTCCGCAGCAGCCATTCTAAAGTACAAAATGGCAGGAAGGGAAGGAGCCACCAACAAGGCCACAATCAGCAGCACAGCACCCAGCAGCAGATGCTCCAGCCACCACAGGACCCCAGGGAAGACCTGCAGGGAGGGCAACTCCAGAGGCTGCTGTGTAAACTAAATTACCAGTAACTATGCAAAACAGAGGACTTAGCTAACTGGGGCAGAATTAAATTAAGACCAGGAGGATTACAGTATTTCATGTTGTTGAAACCTAGGATGACCAGGCATCTAGGGGAAACTGCCATATTTATCCATGAAGCTGATAAATTGAGGCAGGAGAGAGGGAGAATGGTTCATTCAGGGTTAAATGACATAGATAGCCTCAAAGGTGAATAGAGGGGGAAGAAAACAGAGGGAAAAAAAACCAACTTTGTGAAACAAACAAGTTATGAATACTGTAATTTTCACGGGTTGAATATTCTGTATACCCATGTCTGAATCAGGAGTGTGTGATAGAGAATAAACTACAAGTCAAGTAATTTATAAGGAGCCTAATAGATCACTTCAAGGCAGCTTTTCATACAACTTTGAAAAAAGGGTTTGGGAAACCAGGATGTCTATCACAGACCATAAACATGATGAGGTGAAAGTGAAGGTGGAATAGACAAGTAACTGCAAAAGAGTCCCCTATGCCTCCCTACACTGTGTCTTCCTTTCAAAACCATATTTTCTGTAAGTAAAAGCAACCAACATAAAACAAATAAGGAAAGTGAAGCTTCTGTGCAAGCCTCAAGCACAGGAAAAAAAAAAAAGAACTTACATGCTTAGCCACTGTCAGTAATCAAGATAAAGGTAAGATGATGTAGACTTGAGCAGGATTTTACTGGCTGAGGAAAGAAGGTTTGGCACAAAGAGCCCAGTTTGCTGTGCAGATTAGTACTTGCTTTAGGCAGATGATGCTGATAATCCAGAAAAGTTTTCTGTCTCCCCAGAGGCTCACCCACTGCCACCCAGGGAGAAGAGCAAAACCAGAGCCATAGGCCTTCTCTCTTCCTGCAGCCTCCACACAGCATCACAGCTCCCACTCCTCCTTAGGGCAAGCAGGCCTGACTGACTTATTTCAGTTCAAAACCAAAAAGCATCAAACTTGACAGTTGACCAAAACCAAAGAGGGGATCAAAACTCTCCATCACAGTTCCACGGCTGAAACCCTGCAGATGCTGGCAAGGCATCTTCTCTGAACTCTCTCTAGGCAGCACTGAATAAAAAAGCAAATAACAAGGCTTTTCTAACATTCAGAGTATATTCAGCTCTCCTCAGCTTTCAGGGATCATAAAATTCATGCAAACCAACAAAAAACATTCTTCCAATGTAATGAAAATGGTGAATGGGCAAGTGCACTCTAACAGCAAATGTTTTATCATCAAACTAAAGAAAGGGTATTTTGACCAGTTAATTAACTGTATGAAAATGCAATGGTATCTCAAAAGGTGAAGTTACATTAGAAAACTCATAGAAAGCAACATGCAAACAATGTAAAACAAAGTTAAATTGGATGTGACTCTCCCATTAGAAATGCATTTTTTCTGAGACCAAATGCAAGCCTCCCAGCATTTGCTGTTAGGTTAGCAAAATAGTTTACCCCAAAGACCCATGGCCCATACTTCAACTCTCCTGCTGAATACTAATGCATGTCTTCACCTGGCAACAGCAGAAGGAAAGGACTTCTGTTGCATAACTTCTCTCCTTTGAGAGGAAATGGCCCTTCCAGAAAGCAAAACAAAATAGTCAATGTTTTGTCCCTCAACCCTTTGCCAGAGGCACGAATTCTTATACAGCCTTTCTAATCTAAATTCCTGGAATACAATGTTGGTCTTGCACAATGTATCATCACAGGACACCATCTGCATGTGCCCTGTCCAAAGACTTGCACATATATGCAGTACCTAGCAAGAAAAATGAACGCTAAATATCACATCCCATTCTGTGGCAATCAGCACCAAAACCCAAGATGATGGTGAACAGGGCATTGGGGATTATGGCAGTTTCCTCTACAAAAGGAGTGGGATGCAGCCAGTTGTTTGAGCCTGAACAGACGCTCGCTCATCTTCCAGTAACAGTTGGTACCGCTGGGAGGTCAGCCCGACTCCATTGTTTTTACAGCAATTTGCATTTTATTTTCCATAATGCTGTTTAATTTCACTTTTTCAATTATTACTCTCAGGCAATTGCTTTAATTATCTGTTATTCCACGAGGAAAGACACTTTCCTCTGGCAGAGAGAAGGGCTGCATCAGACCGTATTAACGCTGACGAGTCTCTCCACGGGCGAGCGCGGGGCTGCCGCGCCAGCCTTGGCAGCCCGAGTGGAGGGCGGTTAGCCAGCACCCACAGCTATTGCTGACAGATTGGCCCGCTCGCCACCGCTCAGATGGCAAATCTGCCCAGGATTACAAGGCGCATATTAAACCTTTAAATGCATGCAGCCGGTACCCCTTTGAATTTCAGATTCGCCAAGGCAAATGGTATCACCGCGGAGCGTGGCAAAGCACATCTGACTGCAAAGCCAGAACAAGCCGCTTTCCCTAATCCAATGCTATGTTAATGCAAAGCTCAGCAATGATGGATGGACTCATTAGTGCCGCAGTTATCGCCATCTGAACCAGGTGCCAAGACATATGGTTTAACAGATGTTCCAGCAAAAAGCTCTATACACTGCACTGTATGAGCGTCCAGCTAAACCGGACATCGATAAGACACTGAAAATCGTATTGGGCTTCTGGGAGCCACAGTGGTTCCCAGCTCAGGAAGCTGTTAAACACAGCCCGATTATGCAAAAAACCCTATTGCTCTGATATCCTAATTAGATCGACAAAACAAATGCTGGACAATACACACACTGCTTTCTGGAGTCTTGGTGTACCCAAAAGTTATTTAATCTCCCCAGTCAATTCTATTTCTTTACCATCTTAGCAAAGAAATGAAGCTTTCTTCAAACAGAAATCATCAAATTAAATAAGCAAACAGAGCCCCCATCCCACTCTTGCATTTTCATGTTTCGAATGCCCTGTGTGCACTATCCTTTCAAAAAATTTAATACATAACACATATCCATTCTAGCACAGGATTACCATGCAGAAGCAATTGTTTGCAAGCTTATTTACTGACACAACTCCAGTGGAATGCATGACATTTCACAGGGAAATAAATAGAATAAAACAGGGGGCCTTCTTACAGTAATTTAGCAAATCAATGTGCACAAAGCAGCAAGGTGCATCAAATGTTAATAAAAGAAAAATTCCTTATTCTTTAAGCATCTTTTCAAAGAAAGAAAATTCATAGGCTTTAGAAAGAAAGAAAATCAGCAGCAAGTGGGCAAAAACTGGTTATTTATTATATCTATCTATACACACTATATTCATTTCTTTTATACTACACACACACTTATGGTCACCACCTACAGGAAAGCATTTTTCAGCAAGAAATTCTGCTAATTCCTAAAGCTTAGAAATCAGAGCATACCAAAGCATAACAGGTGGAAAACCTAGGTTACCACCTTGGGTTTAGGAGCTCCTGTCACACAACTCATCCACTTCAGTGTGGGCAATAAGACCAAACTACAGCTGTTGGCATGTGATATATTACAGTGGGACTTTTAAGAGAAGTTGGAAAACACTGAAAAAAAAGCCCCCCAGCATTACATTCTGAAGGGAATGACAAGTAAAAAAAGATACTAAGCACTGTGAATGACTGAATGTATTTCAGAAACAACATCAATGTTGTTTAACATTTAAACAAAAACTAAGGACTTTGAAAGCCTTTCAAAATTTGCTAATAATTGCAGGTCATAAAGAGACTCCTTCAGCTCATAACCATAAAAGATTTGGTAGCAGATCAGGTTGAAAAGGTGAAGAACAAAAGAATCTGAGCTGCATTTCTGTCCTGCTCCCACACCTACTATTCACATTGTCACAAAGGTGTGTTTCAGATCATCTTGTTCAATCAGCTAAATCTCTTTATCTGTGCAAATATTTATTCTGTATTAATGCAGCCTCAACTTTTGAAAACTTCTCTTATCTTTACAGCTTATCTTTCAATGACAGAGCTTTGACTGTCCCAAACATTGGTCCACTGAGGCTGTAAAATACAGAGTGGGCAGGAAAGGGATATCAAAGGGGACAAGAGACCAGATACAATTCAAAAACAAACAAACAAGAGCAGAATCTGCAGCCATGAAAGTCAGGAGAAGTTCAATTCAGTGTTAATCCCTATTTGTCTGAAATGTTTACAGACACACATTTATAGAAAATGATGTTGATGAAAATACTGTCATTACAGCAGTAAACACACAGGAAACTGTGTATTGAAATGCTATGCCTATTTTTGTCCATTTTTATTTTTAGGCACATAAAGCTACGTGCACTTAATTATATATACACTGGGAAAAACATAAGCATGGGAACATACTTGCAGATAGAACACCTAGTATATGATCAGGGCCCAATAACTAAAACAAAATCGAAGTTACATAGGACTACAAGGAGACACGCTGCCATAATCCCCACTTTTATATCATGTGGTTACAGTCTTTCTCTCTTCCCTGCTTCTAATCAAACATCCCAATCTTTTTCCACCTGCTGGCATTATTTATATGGGTAACTTAGACGTGAATCAAGCTGGGGGAAAAGACACACATGAAAAAAGCCAAAAAAACCCAAAAGACCAAGAAAACAAATTAAAATAATACAAAAACAAAACTAGAAAAAACATGAACAAATCAACAAAACACAAACAAAAAAATCCACAACCCCCCTCCTTCCAACAACAAAAATCCAATTGGAGTCAAAATCTTTTTTGGTCAGATCACTTTCCTGAACTGACTTACTGGAGAGCTGCAAAAGCTCCAGATCAGTGCAGAGAGGGATCAAGAGGGTGAAGTTGATATTGGAGCAGCTCAGACCAAGCCTTGCTGAAGCAGCCATGGGACCGCAGGACTTTGAACACAGAGCAGGGTGGTTACTATTTTTTTCTAAGTGAGGCTGAATTTACTTCAAATCTCTCAAAACAGAAGACTGCAGAAAACATTGGTAGTCTTCAATAAAATCTCTGCCTGCACATATTTACTACTTCAATGCAAGCATCTGAAATCTTAGATGTCCTCAGATGCAACAAAACTGGTGTCCCAGATTGCTCCTCAAACTTTTCCTTATCAAAGAATGTGTTTTAATAGCAAATTCTTTGCCTTTTTTTTTCCTTTTTTTCCTTCCTCCTCAAGGAAATAGTTTTTCTTTTTCAATAAGAACATAACCAAAAGCTATTTTCTCTAAAACTATGTGCTTAGCAAGTGTCTTCTTCCCCACCATCATCCACTTAGTTTTCATTTTTGCACTTTGTCTTTTTTTTTTTTTAATAATGGCCTTTCTTGTTATGAGAAAAATACATTCCTGGAATGCTTCAGCTCAAGGCTCTCAAAAACAATTACTTAGGCATTTGATTTGATCTGCCAGTTCTTCCTTTCAGGCTATCTGGGCTTTACGAATCTTGAGTTTGGCCAAAGGTTAAAGCAAACCTTTTCTAAGTTACACTCCTGTGTTTCATGAGGCCCAAACATATCCATGCCAGTTTTTAAGGATAAGGAGTAAATTCACTATTAGCTATGTATAACAACAGTAACATTGAGTGCAATCTAAAGAAAATTATCCATATAGGGAAGGTTGCCAATTCACATATATTGGGAAAGTAGGATTGCAAGGTGGAATGATGAGTGAAAAAAAGTCACCCTTAAATTGATGAAAATTCATGACTGTTTAGAGGAGAAAAAGAAAGAGAACAGAAATTCAAGTATTAAGGTATCTTCAAGAGTATCAGGACACTTCACAAGCCCAGGCAAGCAGAGTTATAACCTCTAAAGTACTTCATCTATCACACTGTGAGAAATTATCATATCTGTGATGCACATATACACACACAAAAGTAAACTACCCATGAAGCATATGGAGGGACAAAACATATGTTTTCTGAGTTTATCTGGCTGCTAGCTGGGCTTCTCCAGGGAGTGAAAGTTAGAAAGGATAATCTGTCAGAGTTATCTGCCTCCAAGGAGTGAGTGAAAGGGAAGATTTCCAGCTGGCTGTCTCTACTGGGTCTTTCTGACCCACAACCAACTGCAAGTGGCGCTTCACAGGTTTGCTGGAATGCTCCTCGTGCTATTGTCTTGCCTTGGATACAGCAAAACCCTGGCCAGTTTCATTTTTTGTGCTTTGTGTGCTCTTTTTGGCAAGTCTCTGAAATCAAGCTGCTTTTTCTGAATGAATGCATTACATGTTTACTCAATTTAAACAAATTAGTGCTCAAAGACATGGAGTACAAATCATTCCTACTGCTGTGATACCTTTTCACTAAAAGCAATGCAGCTACTGCTTGTGTTCCTTTTTAATGTTGCAGCATATTTGTCTAATAATACCATTTGCATATCAGATTTTTTTAATAATATTTTTTTAAAAATCTCTTTAAAATATCAAGTTTATCACATGCCTATATGCAACAGTTAGCCAAGGTTCATCAACGCCACTATTAAAACAGAAATCAAGCTGAAATAACTGATTATGGTTCACTTCAAAATACATTTGACCAAAAATACATATTTGATAGTTCTGACTACAGGTAATTTAAAAGCACATCTCCCAAAATTACATAGATTTTAGTTCTGAAAATAAACAGAAATACACCTTATAAGAAAATAAAGTTTTTGAGAACATATTTGAAACCATTCTACCGGGATGTTGGTGCTTCAGATTTACATATAAACATTTAAAAACTACACCAAAGTTGTACACATACCACTTGATTTTTTAAATCCTTTTTAAGTGGTAAAATTTATTTCTTTTAAGAGCAACTGGAAATGTTGCCATCATTTTACTCAACCATTGCTCTTCAAGGTAAGTACCCCATTGCCATAATACAGAGGAGACTGGGTATTTTGGACGATGGTGGTGTTCATCTCTTTTTTTTCTTCTCTCATGGTAAGAAGGGTTATGTTCTGGTTATAGTCATCTCTTAAATTCTGACATACATACTATTCACAATTTTACATGGGTAAAAGTTAAAGTTCCTCCTTATTATGGAGACAGAGAAAAAGGATGTGCAGCAGTCCTTTTAGGCTCTTCCAATTAATATGCTACTGAGTGAAACTGATATGCACACAGAAGTACAGCCACACCCCTCCAGCCACCTGCTTGGACAGGTAATTTATGTGATTAAAAAGTCCTCAAAATTCATGACAGCTGTGTTACATCTGTGTATTACTAGATCTCAAATGCCAATTATCTGCATTTAATGATAGTAAATTTTTAAAAAGAGGAGTTGATTTACAATGAGAGAAAGCACACAATGCCTTTAAGAGCCAGCCTTATCCCAGCACCCACATCAGTTTTTATTTTTAATCGAAGCTTTACAACATTGCAAAACTGATTACAAGTTTCTCCATTGAACAGACATAAAATTCCATTTAAACTACATATTTTACATGCAGGAGAATAAAAGGCTTTGAATTTTTAACATTTAATCTTCAGAAAGCAACTTATCCTCTAGCCAAATAGACTTGCATGAGTTAGCCTTACCTGGAGCCATAACTTGTTATTCACTGCATCTCTCCCTGTAGCAATGCACTGAAATGTAGCATTCTGCCCTGCATTGACCTCTACATCCCCCAGTCTCAAAAAATGTGGAGATTTATCTGTAGAGAAGGTAAACAAAAATTACAAATAAAAGTCATTATAAAAAAATAAAGGCGCCAGAAGCATTATTATCTCCTTCAACCTCCATGTTTTAGCAATCTTTGGCTAAAAAAGAAACAGGAAAGAGAATATTATTTGTCTCATCTGTGTTCAAGGAGTGCTTTCAGTCCTTCCTCTTCTCCCCTGGTGATTCTACTAACTTTATCTTATACCTGCGTTATAATAAAGTTTTTTTAAAATATAAGCCAAAAGAAGGAGATCAGATGCCAAAATGTCAGCAGCACTTGACAAGAATTATCCCAAAGACTTTTGACTGTATGAAATCCATCATACTGAGAAAACCCCGATTAGCAGCATACTGCTCAA